>JAVQKD010203689.1:0-11638 GCA_036025635.1 Philypnodon grandiceps
AAACCTGGACTAAACCTGGACTAAACCAGGACTAAACCTGGACTAAACCAGGACTAAACCAGGTCTAAACCTAGACTAAAACAGGACTAAACCAGGACTAAACCAGGACTAAACCAAGACTAAACCTGGACTAAACCTGGACTAAACAGGACTAAACCTGGACTAAACCTGGACTAAACCAGGACTAAACCTGGACTAAACCTGGTCTAAACCAGGACTGACCACAATTAGGTCTAAACCCAGTCTAACCTCTGTTTTCTCTGTTCCTTCTTCAGCTAAGCCCGACTCACCCGAGGGCCCGTTGCGTTTCGATGAAGTGGATGCCACCTCGGTATTGGTGAGCTGGGCACCGCCCCTGAGAGATGGTGGTGCCACTGTCAGTGGGTACGTGGTGGAGCAGAGAGACGCCCACAAACCGGGCTGGGTGCCGGTGTCCGACGCCGTCAGCCGCCCTATCTTCCGCTTTGTCAACCTGATCGAGGGAGACGAGTATGTGTTCAGAGCAGCTGCGGTGAACAGATACGGCACTGGAGACTACCTGCAGTCTGAGGTGGTGATGTGCCGCAGCCTAAAAAGTGAGTTTATCAGAGGGGAGTATAAGAGGGATATAGAACTGGACATAAATTACTCAAATCTTCTCTTCTCGTAGACGTGCCTGGACCTCCTGGACGTCCCATCATCTTTGACGTGTCCCGGGACGGTATGACCGTGGCCTGGGAGCCTCCAATGGAAGACGGCGGTTTGGAAGTATCCGGATACATTATCGAGAGGAAAGAGGTGCGCTCGGACCGATGGATAAGAGCCAACAAGAACCCCATCACCATGACGCGGTACCGTTCCACCGAACTCACAGAGGGCCTGGAGTACGAGCACCGCATCACCGCCATCAACGCCAGAGGAATGAGCAAACCCAGCCCTCCATCCAAGCCTGCTGTGGCCAATGATCCTATCGGTATGAGCACTAGAGTAGAAACATTTAACCTAGATAGTAAGGTTTTCACCAAAAGAAACCATATTTAGCCATTTCAACCACATTTACCCGCTCTCTGTCCCCTTAGATCCACCCGGCTGTCCCCAGAACCCACGCGTCACTGACACCACAAGCTCATCCGTGTCCCTGGCCTGGAACCCTCCAGATGAGGAAGGTGACGCCCGGCTGGACGGGTACCTCATTGAGATGCAGAAGGAGGGCAGTGTGGCGTGGCTGAAGTGCAACACCACGCCCTCTCTGATCTGCGAGTACACGCTTACCAACATGCCCCAGGGCGAAGAGTTCAAGTTCAGGGTCATGGCTTGCAATGCAGGTGGCTCTGGAGAACCCGCCGAGGTCCCAGGGATGGTCAAAATCACTGAGATGCTCGGTAAGACTGACTCATAAACATCTGTGTATTAATAGACTATTATTATTAGATTAGTTAATTCATAATCATTAACCGTCTCCCCGTCTCCCCCTGTCGCCCCCTGTCTCCCCTTGTACCTCTGCAGAGGCCCCAGGCTTCGAGCTGGAGCTCAAATACAAAGACGTTTACGTGGTCCGTCAGGGAGGGGTGGTGCGTCTGTCTGTGCCCATCAAAGGTAAACCCCACCCCAGCTGCACCTGGTCCAAAGAAGGGGGCATGGTCTCCGAGAAGGCCATGATCGCCTCCACCGAGGACGCCAGTGAACTGGTCATCAAGGGAGCGGAACGTACAGACTCTGGTGTGTACAACCTGCTGCTGGAGAACCGAGTCGGCAAGAAGAAGGTCACCATAAAGGTGAGACGGACTGAGTGGGACTGTAACTGTTGGTCTCAGAGTGGTTGTTCTTTCTAGTCTTTATGTTCTCCCTAAATAGTTTCACTAAACCAAGATCACACAGGAATTAAACCAGGACTAAACCAGGTCTAAACCAGGTCTCAACCAGGTCTCAACCAGGTCTAATCCAGGTCTAAACCAGGTCTAAACCAGAACTAAACCAGGACTAAATCAGGTCTAAACCAGTCTTAAACCAGGTCTAAACCTAAAAAAAATCTAAACTTGGATCAAATTGAGCTAGTTTTTAAACCTCTTTATTGCAGTTCTGTAGTTCCTCACCCCTCCTCCCTCTTTCTCTCCCTCAGGTTAAAGTAATCGGTCGTCCCAGTGCTCCGGTGGGCCCCCTGGTGTTCGATGAAATCCAGGCCAACAGCGTAAAGTTGAGCTGGAAGGCCCCAGCGGATGACGGCGGCTCTGAGGTCCTGGGATACATCGTGGAGCGTCGGCAAGCAGCCCGTAACGCATGGTACACCATAGACTCCCGGGTCACAGACACACAGCTCCTGGTGAAGGGTTTCAGAGAGGGAACGCAGTACCACTTTAAGGTCACCGCCGAAAACGCGTTTGGAGTCAGCTCTTCACTGAAGTCTGAACAACCGCTGGTGCCCAAGACTCCGCTCTGTAAGTCTCTGAGAGACAGAACTATGCCCATAGAATCTCAATAAATATAAACCTTCAGTACTTGGCTCTTGTAAAATGATGCAAAATCCATTATCATTAATCCGTTAGCCCAGATATGACAGTCAAAACAGAAAAAAGTGCAATGTTTAGTTTCTATTTCTCGTTTTGTCCACAGGTGTCCCAGAAGTGTCCAGCACTCCTCCAGAGATCATGGATATCACCAAGAGCTCTGTGGCTCTGTCCTGGTCTCGCCCCAAAGATGACGGCGGCTCTGCCATCACCGGATACTTCATTGAGTTCAAGGAGGTCTCCGCCGAATCCTGGACCAGGCACTCAGCTAAGATCCCCTTTACTATGTTCACTGTGTCCGGACTCACCGCAGACGCAGAGTACAACTTCAGAATCATTTCCGTCAATGACATCGGAGAGAGCCAACCAGGACCTATGTCTGACCCTGTCCCCTGCAAAGATCCATTCGGTGAGTCTGCATGTCCTCCCAGTGTTACTGTGGGTTCTCTCCTCTTCCTCCCACCGTCTAAAGGCATGCATGTATAGTTGACCAGAGGACCCTGTAGTGCTGTAGAGTCTGTGTGCGTCTCTAAGTGTCTCTGAACCCGATCCTGCCTCAAGCCCAATGTTGTTGGCCCTGTCGTTCATCCTAAGCCTTCTTCTTTTCCTCTCCTCAGACAAGCCTAGCCAGCCTGGTGAGATTGACACCGTGGCTGTCACCAACAACTACATCTCCATCCGCTGGTCCCCTCCAGAGTGCGACGGTGGCAAGCCGGTGCTGGGATACTGGGTGGAGTATCGTAAATCCATTGAGAGCACTTGGAAGAAGGCCAACAAGCAGCGTCTGAAAGAGAAGGAGTTCCTGATGCCGGGACTCGCTGAGGCCACCGAGTACGAGTTCCGAGTGTTCGCTGAAAACGAGACCGGAATGAGCCGACCGAGAAGAACAGTCACGTGCATCAAGACAAAGCTCCAGGGTGAGTGGAAACTAAAATAAACTAGAATTAAACTAAACCAATCCTAGACCAAACCAAAGCAGAAACGGGACTAAAGGAGAATAATCCTATCCCAGAGTTAAACCATGATTAATTCACTTCTAACACTGGCCTTATTGTCTTCCAGTTGAGGGCAAACCAAGCCTGAGGAAGGAGATGGATGAGGTGACGGCTAAACTGGGCCAGCCCGCGGTGATGAAGTGCCAGATCATTGGCCGCCCGGTGCCTGACATCAAGTGGTACCACGTGGGCAAGGAGGTGTTGGAGTCCCGCAAATACGAGATGAGCTCAGACGGGCGCAACCACACGCTGTCCATCATGACTGACCAACAGAGGGACGAGGGAGAGTACACCTGCAAGGCCATTAACGAGGCCGGGGAGGCCGAGACCACTGGAGTCCTTGTACTGGAGGCCGCGGCGCACTTCCACCCCGACTACCCGCTCAAACACACGTACTACGCCGCACTGGGCTCCACACTGAGGATCCACTGTGTCTACATCGGCCGCCCCGAGCCCAAGATCATGTGGCTCCACGGAGCAAAGACCCTGGAGAACACAGAAGACATCAGCATCGAGACGACAGAGCACTACACACACCTGGTCATCAAGAACGTCCAGAGAAGAGTGCACGGAGGAAAATATCGCATTAGGCTGCACAACCACTTCGGACGAGCCGACACTGCCTTTGATGTGGAGATCTATGGTAAGAAATCTTTTATAGAGTTTATAGAGGCCATGTTTTACTTGGATAAATCTTAGTTTTTAGTACTAATTAGTATCTTGTTATTTCCCAGACAAACCGGACATACCTCAGGGCCCCATCGTTCTGGAGGCACTGTTGAAGAACTCGGTGATCATTAGCTGGAAGGCTCCCAAAGACGACGGTGGCTGCATGATCACAAACTACATTGTGGAGAAACGCGAGGATAAAGAGGGCACCAAGTGGGAGCTGGTGTCTTCTTCGGTCAATGGAACATCCTGCCGTGTGCCAAACCTTATCGACAGCGCCGGCTACTTCTTCAGAGTCTACGCCCAAAACAAATACGGCAACAGTGAACCGCTGGAGCTCACCGCACCCATCCTCATCAAGAGCCAGCTGGGTGAGTGGGAGACAGGATCACAACTGTATGAGGGCAGGGGCCAGAATTCTGTATCAACTATATGAGACGTTTATAAGAAATATCCCAAAAAATACAAAATGTAGAATTTTATTCTACATTTATAACAAATGTTATAATTTTTTATTAGTGACAATGTTCTCCCCCTGTACCCCACTGCATCTATCCAACCACACACAATATCTCCCATTAAAATGTATAGGGCTATAGTCAGCAATCTCAAAAGCCACTTTTTAACAGGTTAGATTAGAGCTGAATTGCATCTATGTATTCACATAACAACATATTGTGATTACTATTATTATCAGATTTTTCATGCAAATAGAAGTTATATCATTATTTAGAACCCTAATTCTACCCCCAACACACACTCAATAGAACTTAACAAAAGCTGTATTTAACTAACGGACCGTATTCTCTTTGCAGATAAACCATCTGCTCCTCTGTCTCCGGTCGTCTCTGGCATCACCAACACTTCCTGCGTGGTGTCCTGGAAGCCTCCTCTCAAAGACGGCGGCTCGAAGATCAAGTGCTACCACCTCGAAAAGAAGAACAAGAAGGATAAGAAAGACTGGACCGAATGGAGTTCAGTCACTACAGACGAGATCAAGCAGACCGTGTTCTCCGTCAAACGCCTCACAGAAGGAGTGGAGCACATCTTCAGGGTCAAGTGTGAGAACCTGGGAGGACACAGTGACTACAGTGAAGAGACCGCGCCCATTGTGCCCACTACACCTGTGGAAGTACGTGCTCCTGCATTCAAAGAGGAGCTGAGGAACCTGAGTGTTAAGTACAAGAGTAATGCCACACTGGTGTGCAAGATCACTGGACAACCCAAACCTGTCATAAAATGGTTCAGACGTGGAAAGGAAGTGCACTCTGATGGAAAGAAAATCAAAATCCAAGAGTTTAAAGGTGGTTATCATCAGCTAGTCATTACTGAAGCAGATGAAGATGATTCCACTGTTTATCAAATCAGAGCCACCAACCAAGGAGGTTCCATCTGTGCCACAGTGTCCCTCGATGTGGAGATCCCAGCCAAAATACACCTTCCAAAGAACCTCAAAGACAAAGAGGCCATCCCTGCTCTGCGCGGCGAGATGGTTAACATCAAGATCCCATTCGGAGGCAAACCTGATCCAGTGATCACATGGCAGAAGGGCCAAGACCTGATCGATAGCAATGGACACTACCAAGTCATCGTCACCAGATCCTTCACTTCTCTGGTGTTCCCCAACGGCGTCGAGAAGAAAGACGCTGGCTTCTACATCGTCTGTGCCAAGAATAGATTTGGAATTGACCAGCAGACGGTTGAGCTGGATGTGGCTGACGTTCCTGATCCACCCAGGGGCGTCAAAGCCAGCGATGTATCCAGGGATTCAGTCACTCTCAACTGGGTCGCTCCCGCAAACGATGGTGGCAGCAAAGTCATCAGCTACATCATCGAGAAGTGCCCCACCACCGCTGAGAGATGGGAGCGTGTGGTCCAGTCCCGTGACACTCACTACACCGTCATCAACCTCTTTGGAGGAACCAGCTACCAGTTCAGAGTCATTGCTGAAAATAAGTTCGGACAGAGTGCTCCGAGCGAGAGCAGCGGGCCGGTTATGACAAAAGAAGACAAGTCCAGAGTGCTTCTATACGACCGGGAGGTGGACGATACTGGCCGCGTTCCTAAAGGCAAGGCACCTCACTCCGATGCTAAGAACCTCCACACCAAGTACTCCATCGCAGAGGAGCTGGGAAGAGGCCAGTTTGGAATTGTCCATCGCTGTGTAGAAGTCAGCTCAGAGAAAACATACATGGCTAAGTTTGTCAAAGTCAGAGGAGCTGACCAGGCCATCGTGAAGAAGGAAATCACGATTTTGAACTTGGCTAAACACACCAACTTCCTGCTTCTGCACCATTCCTTCGACAGTCCTGAGGAGCTGGTGATGATCTATGACTTCCTGTCTGGAGGAGACATCTTTGAGCGTCTGAACAGCGCAGACTTTGAGCTAAACGAGCGTGAGGTCGTCAACTACATCCGACAAGTTTGCTCGGCCCTGGAGTTCCTTCACAGTGAAGACTACGGCCTCTTTGAAATCAGACCTGAGAATATCATCTATACAACCAGAACAAGTTCCAATGTGAAGATCATTGAGCTTGGACAGTCAAGGCACCTGACTCCTGGAGATATCATCAAGATTCAGTACACCACTGCCGAGTACGCCGCTCCTGAGATCCACCAGTGTGACCTGGTTAGTACTGTCACCGATATGTGGTCTGTAGGTGTCCTGGCCTACGTCCTGCTCAGCGGCCTTAACCCATTCACTGCCGAAACCAACCAACAGATGATCGATAACATCTCCAATGCTGCCTACAGTTATGACGATGAATCCTTCAAACAAGTCAGTGTAGAGGCCCTGGACTTTTCCGACAGACTAATGACCAAAGAGCGTAAGCACCGTATGTCCGCAGCTGAAGCTATGGCTCATCCTTGGCTCACCAAACCGGCCGAAGAGATCAGCGCCAGAGCCATACCCACCGGGCGCCACAAAAGATACTACCAGACCATGGCCCGCAAAGAGTGGAGCACAGTGGTGTCCGCGGCCCGCATCGCCAGCGGAGGCTCGATCAGGTCTCAACGTGGCGTATTTGTGGCCAAAGTCAAGATAGCACCATTCGAGCACGGTCCACTCGCCGGACAAATCGGCCACACTGTCGCAAAGGAAGGTGACAGCGTCAAGTTCATCTGCAACATTGAAAACTATGACAGCAGCACTGAGGTGACCTGGTACTGTGGCGTGAGGCAACTGGAAGCCAGCGACCGATACCAGATCGAATATGAAGACGGGTTGGCTGTGCTTATGGTGGCAAAGGTCGCCAGAGCGGATGACGGCACATACAGATGCAAAGTGGTGAATGAGTACGGAGAGGACAGTGCCTATGCAGAGCTGTTCATCAACGGAGTCAGATCCTATAGAGACTTCTTCACGACCCGCGTGGTCAAGAAGACAAAACGCAGAGTGGACACAGCCAGGCTGCTCCAGAAACCACCAGAGTTCACTCTTCCACTGGTAAACAAGACGGCTTACCTCAAAGAAGATGTGAGGTTCGGTGTGACCATCACCGTTCACCCCGAGCCGCGTGTGATATGGCACAAATCTGGACAAAAGCTGGTCCCGGGACAAGATGAAAAGAAGTACACCTTTATCAGCGACAAGGGCTTGTACCAACTCATCATCCACGGCCTCGAGGAGGACGATGATGCCGAGTACAGCGTTGTGGCCAGAAACAGGTATGGAGATGACAGCTGTAAGGCACGTCTCACTGTGGTGCCGCGTCCCAAACCAGCTGATCTCACTCTGAGGCCCATGTTCAAACGCCTGCTCGCCAACGTGGAGTGTCGCGAAGGCCAGGATGTCCGGTTTGAGATCCGCGTCTCGGGAAAACCCACTCTCAAATGGGAGAAGGACGCCATGCCACTCGCCTTCGGACCCTCCATTGAAGTGGTCCATGAGGGCTTGGACTATTTCATTCTGCACATCAGAGACACACTACCTGAAGACTCAGGCATCTACAGAGTCATTGCCACAAACTCTGCCGGCTCTGCGAGTTGTCAGGCGACGCTCAAGGTTGAACGTGTGGTTCGTGCGAAGAAAGATGCCGAGGCAAGTGAGAAAGAAAAACAGGACCAGGAGAAAATGAAGGGAAAAGAAGAAATGGACAAAAAAGTACGTCTCGCTCAGATTTTGGCTGGAACCGAGGTGCTGCCCCTGCCGCCTGTCGCCATCCAGGCTGTGAGAGAGGCCGCCACCATGTTCAAACCAGCCGTCACCACCAAGAAGGGCGAGAAGACGGAGGCTGAGATCCAGAAAGAGCAGGAGGAGAAGAAGAGGCGAGCAGATGAGAAGAGGCTGAGGATGCCATACGTGGTGCCCACTCCTCGCACCATCGACCCCGCCGTGCTCGAAGAGGACGTAGAAATCAAACACTTCAAACCTATGTCCGACATGAAGTGGTACAAGAAGCTCAGGGATCAGTATGAGTTCCCGGAGCCCATGGACAAGATCAAGGAGAAGAGAATGAAACGCATCCGCCTGTCCAGATGGGAGCAGTTTTATGAAATCCCTGTCCGTATCAAGGACCAGTACAAGCCCAAGTGGAGAATCCCCGCTGTGAGCCAGGACGATCTGGAGACAGTGAGACCGGCCAGGCACCGCACTCCATCCCCAGAGATGGACGCTTATCACAGAATTAGGAGAAGGTCTCTGGGTGATCTTTCAGATGAGGAGCTGCTGCTGCCAGTGGACGAGTACCTGACCATGAAGAGAACAGAGGAGGAGAGGCTGCGTCTGGAGGAAGAACTGGAGTTGGGATATTCGGCATCACCTCCCAGCCTCAGCCCAGTCCGCTTCGAGCTGTCCTCTTTGAGGGCATCTTCGCCAAGACATGTGTTTATGGAGGAAGAGGAAGGAGAGGAGGTACACAGATACGACTCGTACAAGATTCCATCTAAATATGAGGCCGGTCCGAGCTTTGTCGATATGCGCCAGCGTCACGACAAAGCCACCTACAAACCGCCCAAAGCCAAACAAAGGGTTTACGAAGAACGAGAGGTGCAGGAGCTGCTGCGCCCTCACAGCACTATGGAGAGGATCTCCTCATACAAGAGTGAACTCAAACGCATGGAGTTTGAGGAAAAAACACGTACCATCAAGAAAGAGACATCTACAGTCACCACTTACTCTGAAGATGTGCAGTCTGAACATCTTACCTCGTTTACCGCCGAGTACATCCCAAAACCAATGAAGAAACTGCCCCCACCTGCACCAGGAACCAGAGCAAAGACTCCAGAGAGGGCCAAACTTGAGGTCACTTACCCCAGAGTGGACTTTGCATCACGGTATGAAGAAAGAAAACAGGCCTTGAGAACAGAGAGGAGATCTGTGGAACGTAAAGTGGAAGTGCTCACTCAAGAACCTTTCAGTCTTGACCACACCCCTCGCATCACCATTAGAATGAGATCTCACCGCGTGCCGTACAGTACCAACACCAGGTTCACTCTGAATGTACAAGCCAAACCAGAGCCTCGAGTCAAATGGTCTCACAACGGGAAGGAGATCCATGCCAGCAGCAAGTACCAGATGACCAACGTGAGCGGCGTTCTAACCCTTCAGATCAACAGCTGTGTGTCTGAAGACTCGGGCACGTACCGCGTGGTGTGTACCAACGCCAGGGGAGAGACGTCCGACTACGCCACTCTGGAGGTGGTCGGAGAAGCATACGCTGCGGTTTCCTCTCTACGCAAAGACGAGGAGCCACCTTCCTCCCATCTGCCCGAGATGACCAAAACTGAAGTCTACCACGTTTCCGCCACCAAAACCAAAGAAACTGTAAAAGAGACAAAACCCGCAGAGAAACTAGCCAAAATATTGAGCAAGCCCCAGTCTCAGACCGTGGATGAAGGGGACATCGCACAATTCCAGTGTGACTTCGAAGGAGAGCCAGTTCCATCTGTGTCCTGGCTTCGTGAGGGACAAGCCATTTGTCCTTCAGCCCGACACCACATTGTTTCCTCAGGCTTGACCTCCTCCTTTGAGATCTCCGGGGTAGAGATGTCAGATGCCGGCAGCTACACCCTCGCTGTGAAAAACACCAGCGGGAAACAAGAAGCTCACTTCACTCTGAGTGTTCACAAAACCGAGCCGAAGGAAACTGTGGTGAGAGTAACTTCCCCTGAATCTAAATCCCCTCTGGCCAAATCTCCAGAAATGGAGGTGAGGCTCAAAAGTCCCGAGCCTATCAAGTCTCCCCCAAGAGTAAAGTCCCCTGAGCCCATAAAGTCTCCAGTCAGGGTCAAGTCACCCGAGCCGGTGACCTCCCCACAGCGGGTCAAATCCCCAGAACCCATCAAATCCCCTCCCAGGGTCAAGTCCCCCATTTCCCCCAAGTCTCCCACTCCCAAGTCTCCCACTCCCAAGTCTCCCACTCCATAAGGACTCTGCCCTCCTGTGACGGCCAAAATGGACAAGACTGACTCATAAACACTTACGGTCCATGTATAAAAGATTTTAAATTATAGTTCTTATTAATTAGCGCCGACGTCATGAAATCTGGATTATGTTCTTGTAAATATTACTATTTTTGTACCAAACGTGACTTAATTTATGCCAAACTAAAGCCTAACGTTGTGATGAAATGTGCCATTTTGGCTAACGAAGCCTTTTTGAACCAGTGACATGTACATAATGTATATAGCCGAAGTTAACGGTTATGGAAAATGTATGCATTGTTATTTATGACAACAAAAGGAATGTTAATGTAACGAGGAGAAAGTTTCAGCTTGAAACGAATACCCTGTCGACTCAGAAACGATGTGCCTCAACACGAACGTTGAAGACTAAGATTGCCTCGGCGGGTGAGAGACTCCCCTCCGACGATGTTCAATGATTAGATGAACATTATTAATCCTATTGGAGCTGTTTGAGTTGTGTGGCAGTGTAAGGCCCTGCGTGCTGTTTGTATTACCCTCATATAAGCAGCACAACGCGGCCTTGCCCTTGACCGCAGACACAACGCCTTTGAATGACCGCCCGGAGCGAACGGCCTACGCTCTCGGGTCCACTCAGAGCGCTGTTTCTGTCACCGGACGGTTGACCGCGGTTAAGACGTACCATCACCTGGCCTTAAAGAAAAACTGACCAAGGCCTGCTCTCCGGTGCAGAAACAGCGCCATCTCCTGGAGGAATGGTGTTTGTGTTGGAGTGTGTGTGTTATAGCTTGTAGTAATGTCATAAGTCTGGGTTAAATGAATGGTGCGACAGAGTCCATCTTCTGTAAAATCTTCATGAGTTCATCTGAACCCTGTACTTTGAGTAGTCCATGTAGAAGTTTCTTCTTCCTCCTCGAGTGTTTCTGGTTTAAATAAAGCATGTTTCAGCACGAGTCTGTCAGCCTCAGTTATTGAGTCGGTTTACTGTCACCAGCTACTCAAGCTTGTATTATAATCATCAGATTACACGACTGCCATATCTCAAGAAGGGGTACCTCAACTGTCACTTTTACATTTCCTACAAAACAAGTTGAAATGACTTTGTATTGATTTCTAACCAATACA
>JAVQKD010203912.1:0-17725 GCA_036025635.1 Philypnodon grandiceps
GCACATGGCAACAAGATTTACTGTGTTTTTTTTTTTTTAAATGGAACAATAATATACTTTTGACACAATGAAAAGACTTAAAGAAGGATGTATTAGTGTCAGCATTGTTGGAGGAAGCACGTCGACACAGAGGATTAGAAATACAAACATCCACAGAAAAACACAGCCCCAGATATATTTGTAATTAGACTGAATGAAGCAGATATTAACTAGAGGGACGTGAAAAAGAGAGACAGAATAGGTCAGAGAGGGAGAGAAGACGTGTAGCCATTAAAGACCCTCTTTGCCAGCTGTTCATGCAGTTAAAGAAGCTACCAGAGAGCAGAGCAAAAGCCTCTTTCACATATGCACCCATAGTTATAGTGCATCAGTGAAGGACACTA
Organism: Philypnodon grandiceps; assembly: GCA_036025635.1. NCBI lineage: Eukaryota > Metazoa > Chordata > Actinopteri > Gobiiformes > Eleotridae > Philypnodon > Philypnodon grandiceps. Next base: position 384 of record JAVQKD010203912.1, read on the forward strand.
AAGAGAGAGACAGACAGACATGGCTGGAAATTCACAAGGGTTAGACTGATATAGTTGTAATGCACACTTCAGCCAAATAAGTCAAAAGAGAATGTTTTTGTTGAAGATGCCAGATAATACATGCTTACAGATTTTTTATGCTTTATCAGTTCAACCCTTTTTACATGTTTTACATTAGTGAAAGAAAACTTACTTTGAGCACAATCTTGTTGTCATTGGTTGGGGTGCGTCCCACCCAAAGGGCAAATTTACAAGGATCTCCCTCAACATGTTCTGTCACTCCCAACTCTGATGTCTGAAAAGAGAGATGTGAACATAACTACAATAATGCCCAATAAACTAAACATGTTTTCAAATGAATTGCTGACTTACAAAGAGTTTGCTTTTGTAGATGTACTTGCTCCTTCCATTTGAGTCCTTGACCTCTTTACTAAAGACTAGAGACATCTCAAAGAGGAAAAGATGGCGCTCTCGACCTTTACGGATCAGAGTCTTAGGATCCCAAACCTGGAAGGAATCCTGAAGTATCAGCTCTCCCTGGGACTCAATGTTTTCATCAAAACCTAAAGAATAAAGATAGTTTCATTGTCATTTTTGCCATTGTAAAGTAGGTGCTTTATTTAACTGTTTAAGGTCCATTTGTCAATGTACCTTCCAGCATTGACAGGTGCATGGCGTCATTGGCCCTCTTGGGAACACTGAGCATGACCTCCAGACCATCCTTGATCTCCCCTTTGCCCTCTTCACAGCAGGTCAGCAGCTCCTAAACCAGAGCAACACATAATGATGAAGACAGTTACCATAGCGACAGCAGCAGTGCCATTGTGAGGCGCTAAGATACCTTCAGTAGCAGCTGGTACTTGGTGATTCTCTGCACAGGCTTGATTAGATAGGACGAGATGGAGTTAGCTAGTCTGTGCCTCTGCTGAATTTCCTGTTAAAAAAACCCAAAATAATCACGAAGGCCTGAGTATTTTTAATGTATTTTAACTAATGCTATACTTACATCAAAATAATTCCCAGCATGCTCTAGGATAAGCTGTGTGGAGTCTGGTTTATTCTTACAGTAGTTCACGTACATCTGGAACTTGTCAGCCTAGAAAATACAGGATAATATTAACCTAAAATTAGACAAAGTGGTAAAAAAATATATGAGGGACACAATAGGAATAATATTATATACCCATGTGACAAAACAATGGCCCACATCTTCTGGCAGCTGCTCATATTTCTCCAACTCTTTGAGGAAGATACTAAAAAAATAAAAATAAATAAATAAATCAATCAATTGCATTTCTCCAACTAAAGGCTTCTTCTGGACAGACAATGGTGGACTTACTTGTGGTGGAATTCATAAAGGTCCTGCATGTTCCCAAAGATAATGTGCTCCTTGTTAACGATTCCTGGTGGTATCTCTTCTACACCACTGGTCATCTCCCACAAGTATGTCTACAAAGAAAAAAGAACACTATTGAGAGGAGAACACAAGCATGTTGCGCTAATATGTTTATGTCAATCGAAACTCACATCCATGCATTCGCGCAGGTCCCGCACATAGGCCTTTTCTGTCTGAATCAGCTCGGCCATGATGAACCTAGTAACAGAAAATGCACAACGGTCATGTTTGCCCTGAGAATATTTTAAACTTCGCTTTACACTAAGAAGTAATACAATAATAAGTAGTGCAGCAAAAATGATGGCCGTGAATCATTCATGAACAAACACATGAACAAATCATTCGAGTTCTATAAGATGTTATTTTTGACATAACAACTGCCAGAAGATCACAAACTGGCACAATGTTAAGGTTTCGTTAAGCTAATAGCATTTGATACAGTAAAATAATTCAGGTCATACTCTTTTCTGCGTGCTGATTTGCGTTTTTCCTCATTTAGCTCATGGGCCGCATCTCTCAGCTTGACCTCTGGCCCGGTCGCTGGTATGTTGTCCAACTGAAGGTCTTTACTCTGAGGAAATTTAAGAACAGAACACCATAAACCTTCAATATAACATTAAACGGTGCACATTAGTCTAAACCATGCAATGCATATCTACCGGACTCACGGCTTTGTTGGAGTCGGGGGAGATGCCCAGGGCTTTCTCCAGACTGCAGCGGTACTTGTCCATGCGCAGGGAGAAGTCTCTGTAACGCTTGTCCACTGCGGTCACCCACTTTTTGATTTCGGCAGCGTGACTGTGGCCTTTGTCACAGAAGCCTTCTGCCAGTTGAATGAGGAGCTTCACACGCTCCTTAGTTTGCTGTGGAAAACAGTGGTGGATGAGACTAAATATTATTTTTGTGTATGCTAGAAACAAAGTTAATGCAGCCATTACTCAAACAATGACTCCTAAGTATTTCCATTGATTCTGATTCTGAAGTATATTGAAGCTCAAACCTTGGCTGTAATGTGGAATTCCTCATGCTCCTTCAGCAGTTCCTGCGTGTGGTGAATGCTGGAGCCGGTGGAGGTATGTGTTGAAAGATAAAACTCCCCAGTGTCATGTATCCACTCCAAAGCCTGGACACACACACATACATACGCCACATTACTTAACTACTTATCAATGTTTCAGCAAGTATTTGGCCTTTTGGATAACTACGGATACCTGTTTGGCACTGCGTTCAAACACCACATATTGCTGGCACTGGTCTAGACGTCGCTTCCTCATAGTCCAAAAGTGAAGGACGCGGTTTTCTCTTTGAAGCAGCTCATTCAGAATGTTTTTGACCTGTTGTTCGGGGGCTTTGACGTGGCTCAGCATCCCGGGCATGTTGACACTGTTCCTGTGCATGTACTTGAGGAAGACATCTGCATTTCGTCTGGCCAAAGTGCATGCCTGTATAGAATGGGGATAAATACATGCATCACAGTAAGAGACTATTATTAAAGAATAATAATAATTGAACTAATGAACTAAAAATGACTGTAGCTGTTTATCTAATAGTGTGTCTTCAAACATACCTGTAACATTTACATAGTACAAATATATGACGTTATTTCACTGTTACCTTCAAAAAGGCCTCCTTCTGCTCCAGATGTTTGCTGATCATAGGAGTTACATGGTCCGTCTCAGAGTTAGGCCCCAGTTTGTCGGCTCCTCCGCACCAGTCCTCCTCTCTCTTATACTCCTGCTCCAGACTCTCCAACACACTGCACACCTGCTCTGAAGTCTTGTAGAAGGCCACAGAGGCATTCACCAGTTTGAGCCTATCCTCCATCTTCAACATGAGCTGCTGCCAGTGGGACGCCACACTCTCTGCACAATCCCTGATCAGGTCCATGTCATAGTGGTTGGCCTGGAGCAGAGCCTCGGCCTTCTGCTGAACCTGCAGGGCACTCTGGTGGGTTTTCTGCACAGAGGAAATCAAATCCTTAAAAAATGGATCAGTTATGATGAAAAGAAAGATTCCAGATATAAGTATCCGCACCTCAATGGCGTGTTGAAATTGTTCATGCTCTCGTTGAAGTTGCTCCGCCTCCTGCAGAGAGCTGGCCGTGATCAGACCGGCATTCAGCATCGACTCACCGTTACGGATCCAACCAAGGACCTGGAGAAGAGAGGGAAATGTTAACATTCACAGATTATACTGAGCATTTTGAATAAAAGCCAGAACTGGACAAAAGTAGACCATCTTTCATAATGTTGGTTGTTTTCAGTTTAATTTGTTGATATTAGATATTACAGTTCCAACCTTTAAGAATAAAATAGTGAATACACCAGTAATAAAACTGCACTGAATGATGTTATTTCAACCATCAACCTATAGATGGCACTAACCACCACAGAAGAGTACCTGTTTGACTTCAGCCTGGAGGTGCCTGAGCTGCACACACTGCTCCAGGTGTCTGCGGTGCTGCTCTGCGGCCAGGTCCAACTCCTGCTGCTTCTCATGAAGAAACTCCAGCAGCTCCTGGACCCGTGTTGCCATGTCAACGTCTCTGTCACACAGCAGCTCCACACCTGGACAAGATTACATAACCACACTCAGAACTGGCATCTCAAGATACTATTTCTGTGTGCCATGTAAAAATAGTGTCAAATTATAGCACAGTTTTACCACAGCGATAATGATAATGACTGGGGTGGCTGTATGTGTTATGTGATGTAACCTATTAGCATGTTAAATCATCACTGAGGTATTATGGTTAGTGAGTGGGTGCCTTTCATCACAGCTGCTGACCAAAGGTGGCCCACAACACCTACATAAGAAACTAACAATGCCAGCATAGAAGTGAGAGATGCACTATGTAGCACAAACATAAGTAAAGTAGCTTTGGGCATATGGGTAACATACAGTACAGTGCAAATTGAAGAAGATATACTATTGGTAAATAGGTTATCTGAAGGACAGGGAGCATTGCTTCCACCATTTTCATCAGTGGTTGTAGGCTGCACACACCTTATTTCTCTTCACATGAAGCTAAAGCAAGTCAATGGGCTTATGAATAAAAGTAAGACACACTACTGGACATCCTGAATACAAAAAGTGACTATTGTCTGCTTACTTCCCTTTGCATTATTCAATACAATACAACACAGAGTGAATCATTTTGAAAGCATTGCCCTTAACACTAGCTTAAAACATTTGTACTGTACTGTACTGTACTGTATAACCTTTCTTTGTTCTTTTAATTTATAATAGTATATTTTCTATTAAATTATATATTTTTCTTTCTCACCTGAAGCCTGGACTTCATTGACATACTGCAGCAGCTCCTGACCCTGGTGGATGACGTCAAAAGTGAGGTTGTTCATGGTCAAAGCCTTGTCTGCGTGGTGCTGTAGTCTCTGCTCGGCCACTGTCAGGTCCTCTGTGTCGAAGTCATTCACCTGTCCCGTCAGCTCCTCATTCCACGAGTCTAGATCTGAGATATCCTGTAGAATAACGCAACATATCTACAATTAATCACAGCTGCTCAAAAGACATTTCCCCGGCAGGACTATTGCACGCATTTGTTTACATCCAGCTTACATCAATGGCGTCCCGTTCAAAGATCCGCAGTTGAAGGAAGAGCTCCAGTTTGATCTTCCTCTCCTGGAAAAGCTCCTCCATCTGTGCCTGGGCCTCATCCAGCTGCTGCAGGACACTCTCGATGTGGTTGATGGAGCTGTTGTGGGGCGTCTTGTTGCTGGAAATGGCTGAGTCCCTGGTGAACAAACACACAAAGCAATGAGCCAAAAGAGGCAGACTGGGGATGCACAGACAGTGGCTAAATAGCTCTACACATCTGAATTACTGCTTAGCTGGATCTTACAGCTGTGATATACATTGGACTGTGATACAACAATATTTTAAAAAAGAAATTCCACTGTAGGACAAGTTATACACATTACTGGTTGTCGATGAGACTGGAGACTCGAAGTCATGACGAAGTTATTTTCTCTCTGTTTTTTGCTCTCTGTGCAATACAAATTACCCTTGGCGAAATAAAGGATCAATCAAACAATCAATCAATTGTATTAAGTATTATGATGAACAATGGATAGGATGTACAAATCAACTGAAATTGTAATAAAATCGAAATTGTGATCTTGGCTTAATAACATCCTTGTATTGTATTTTTAGCATGTCGCCCAGCCCTAGGGCATGGTCAGTTTGCCCCAGGAGAGTCGTGACTACAGTGGATAAATATAATATAGTATAAATAACGGATCAGTTGTAAAGTGCTTTGGGTTGGGAGTTACAGGCCAGTAGACAAATAAAGATTTCAGAATTGTTTATTAATTGATTTATGTAATGTTGGAATATAAACAAACCAAAATATCAGTTCCATGGCTCTGACTGTAATTCAGAATAAATTGTGTAATGAGAATAGGATGATTAAACAGACCATAGAGCCTATGATGTATCAATGTTACAAACGCACACATGCATGAACCATAGAGACAGCAGAGTTTACAGGAGGTGAAATGTGCAGACATCAGATGGATTGTAACTAGCTCCAGGTTAATTCATCATTGAGACATATACGCACGTACAGTGACACACAAAAGGTGTTCTGAGCTGCGGTTTCCTCTTAGGGGTACTGTCAGGCAATTAGATGTGCTTATAAAAGACTTATGTAAGAAGCCACTATGCAGCTAACACTCCAGGGAGAGGGAAGTAAAGAGTATCAAGAGAACTGTGGGTAGATGATAATGAACAGGTAAAAAAGAGTGCTTCTACTTTTCCTGTTAAACTTATTTGCCATCTGGATGCTTTTATGAATACCTTTACTGTTCTTTAAACAAAATTTCTTGCGTTTTAGGTACCAACAAAATGATTCAGAATGGTGGTATGATAATGCATCCAATAATCTTCCAAGCTCTGAGACTGAAACTGTGTTCTTATCTACCATTTTAAGATGTTTGGCTAAGCGGTACCTGAGCTGCTGGATGAGATCTTCCCCTTCCTTGATGACATTGACGGTGACCTGAAGAGTGGTTTGCTGCTGCTGACCAAAGCGCTTGATCAGGTCCTGAACTGCTTCCACAGACTCGGCATAAACATCGTCCAAAAGCTCCTTCTGAAGTTCCTCCAGCCATGTCCAGAGCTGGAAAGAAGTTGTACTAATGTTAGGAAGGCAGGAAAAAGCTCTACATTTAAAACTTAAAAATGGCCTCATTTAGAATAGGACATTTTTCCCATGATGATTTTTCCTCACCATGAAGGAGGGTAATGCTGTCTTGTACAGTCTGTGTGCTTATTTGACTTTCTGTAAAGCCTTTTGAGGGAGTTATATTGGGTTATGTAAATAAAACTAAATTGATTTTATGAACATGCCTCACCTCACTTACACATTTTTGCCAAAATGATAAACCAGCACTACAGAGAGCTCCAGAAATATCTAAAACACACTCTCCATCATGTTATTGTTGTTGAGCACTGTGAACCCTCTCGTGTACACAAGCGCACGGCCCACCATGCACTTCACAATTACGTCAGCCCGCTGCCTACCTCTTTGACGTGCGTGTGGAAGGCGACAGACATGTCCAGCAGGACTTTGCGCTGCTCCACTCTGCGAACAAAGTCTTGGATGCGGTCCTCGAGTTGGTGGGCGGCCTGGTAGATCTCCTCTGGGTCGCACTCTCCCGTCTGGGCCAGCTGCTCGGCCGCCTCCAGCAGCTTGTCAGCATTTGTGTACGTATTCTACAGGGGCACAAAGAAGAGCTTAACTATCACAGTAGCACCAGGTGTCTGGCATCATGTTTCTGTAAATGTGATAATATTCTTAGTGATTCCTCATTATTCGGTGAATGTAGACGTAAAAACTTCAAGACAAAAGTCTTCTGGGGACTGTTGCTGAAAAAGATTTCCTTGATGGTTTAACTTCTGGCCACAATAGATTCAACACTGTCAAATGTATTATAGTAAACAGGTGACAGGTCTTGGCATTAGGTCTTGGCAAGGTCTTACAATAAAAACTCAAATCTACCTGGGCCACTTCCTCAAAATCCTCATGGCGTTTCTGAAGGGCTCTGGCTCGATGCAGAGACTTGCCCACACCTGTGTGCTTACTGAGGAAGGCCTCTCCATGGTTCTCTATCCAGTCCAGCACCTATAGATGGAAAACAGAACGAGTCAGACATATCCTTCCAGCAGAGGGCACTTGACAAAGTGCACAATGTAAATGCAATATGTTACAAAGAAAGAGTTCAATCAAAGCATTCAGATGTGCTTTGCAAAGAGGTGTTGTACCAATGCTGTTCTTTTCACACTGCTCACTCTGCCCTTGCCATAAATGAATAAACAGCATCTGCACGGACATATGACCCAATTCAGTTGCCACGGCGATTGTTGCCATGCCAACACCCTCATCATTTTTTTTTTTTTTACATTATGATTGTGTATTATCACATTTCACTTGGCTTCTGAGCACACATTTGGCCACTTACCGACCAGAATGATAAATGATAAATGACAAAACAGGGATGAAGCAAACTGCTTGAGGGCATTTTTTTGAGGAAACAGAGCTGTTGCTTTGTAAAAACCCTTTTATTTGGAACATGGTGCTTCTAGCCAACAGCCTACCCTACTATTTTCAAATTACTGTCTACCCCACTCAAGTCAGTAAAAACGAGTCCTTAAATTACATTCTAAGCACATTACAATAAGCAGATGGTGAAATCTGTCAGCCATTTTTGTATGCTTTATGCACTTATACACATGCAGTATCAAGCAAACCACACAAAAAGATAACCCTCTCACAGGCAAATGCATTATTTCTTGTAAATACAAACCTGTTGGACGTCCTGTTGGAAGACGCAGAGCTGCAGACGCTGGTGTAGCCGCACTTTTCGATGCTGCCAGATATTTTCCAGTTGTCTTTGGTGATGCAGCACTTCGTGGATGATGTCCAGAACATGATGTACCGCTTTGGAGTAGTTTGCTGATGCCGTTAGAGAGTCTGCACTGCCTGGGGTCAATGGTCGCTGCAGTTTGTCCAACAAGGCTTTTCCATCTTGGCTTACCTAAGATTACATAGGATTATTGTTTTTAACTAGAGCGCTGAGGATTAAACCAATACTACTAATAGCTGTTAACATATCTGATTTTTTTTATGTTTACACTCTTATACTTGTATAAATGATATACACTATTGTGCAGATGTTTCAGGTAGGTGTGTAGCACAGGACTTAGCATTAAGAGACAGAAAGCTATAAGCACACAGTCTACAACCACTGATGAAATGGTGGAATATGTGGTGGAATTCTGAGGGACAATGTGGCCTCACGACTGGAGATTTACTCAAAAATGTCAAGAAAGCCATTTACCCAACAGCATGACTTAAAACCTGCTTAAAACATTTGCACAGGACTGTATATCTGCTATAGGTTTTAAGTTAACATAAAAACAGTGTCAACAACATTGAGTATATTTGAAACGGCTGTATCGTTACCTCAGAGTAGGCCGCCGTTATGTGCTCGTACAGGCCTTGGTGATGATGGATCGCATCTTCCAAGTCTTGAAGCTCAGAAGGCAAATCCACTTCACCGCACGCCTTGCACCACGTGTCCACATTACCCATATACTGCAGACACACACACACAAGACTTAATGCCATTCACACATGAAACATTTCTCCACAGACACACCATGAGACAGTCAAGTGTATATCTTTAAGCTCGGAGTCACATGTTGGTTAGAAAGACCACAAGGTTGAGGGCAATGGAGTTTAAACATCCAGAAATATCTTTAAAAGGTGGTTGATTGCTCTCTTGGTATTTTCTTTTTCAATTGAGTAATTACTGACTCTTTGTTCACTGGCCTGAGAACTATATCTAAACTTGCAAACAAAGGTTGGCGCAAATAAATCTTATTACCGATTTCTATCGAGGAAATGCAAATGAACAAAACAAACATTCACTACTGGAAAAAGCCATTTCTATTCCAGCTCACAAACTTGAAAGCTTGTGAGTGCATTTTGGGTCGGAAAAGTCAAACCACCCATGTTTCCGAGTTGGGAATTTGCCTGTGTGCTTTTCAGCCTATGAATCATTCTACATCTAATGAGTTCTGCCAGGAATAACAGCTGATAATAAATGCTATACTTCTATTATGCATATGCTTATGTAAATATATGTTAATGTCTACCATTTGTTAGTCCGTATAGATTTAATGAAGCCAAATGGGCTGCTGTTTAATCCCACTAAGACTGCCTGTGGATCCATTGGTACTAAAGGTCATTCTCCATGTAGATATAACGCTACATTCAAGTTAACATCACACTTTTTCCACTAAAACCTCAACGCCAGATCGCTTTGATGCTCAACCATTCATATATTATTATGTTTCTGGTAGACTCACTTTGTCACATTTCTGGTGAAAGCTGGCGGACATTTCCAATAAAGTGCTGCGTTCGTCAAGGGCTGCGGCAAAGGCTTTCCACTCCTGCTCTAACTGACTGGAGATCTCCTTTATCTGCTGTGAGGCGTAGTGACCCGACTCCAGCAAACGGTTGCCCACTGACATGATGCGGTTGATGTTGACATAGACATTCTGCAATTGGAACAAAGACAGCATTGTAAGTGATCCAGTAAAGAGTAAGATACAGCATTTTTTAAGATGTAAAAATATTAGTTTTAAATAGGAAGAGCTGTTACGTTACAATTATTTGACTGTTTTAAACAAACAATTACATAAAAAGTTATTTCACTTAGAGTGGCATTGTTAGCGTCATGGAACAGCAGATGTGACAGTAAATTCTGCCAATATTGATATTGTGATGTGATATTGTACATTGAAACTGGTTATAAACAAATGACTACCGTGCTATAAACTGAAATAAAGTTAATTGTGTAGGCTGTTTAAAAAAAATAATAATCTGGTCCTGTGATTAAAAAGCACAGTTGGTAAAAAGGCACTTGACTGCCACTATTCTTTTCTCAACTGAAGAAATATACACACAGCCATGCAGATAGATCCCCCATATAAACGGTTTCATAATGGTTATGTAAGGCCAACAGTGGATAAAGAATGGGATTACTTAATACCTAGTTGAGCTGCTGCTAACACACAGTGAATATGCACACAAACACTTCACTCCAGCCCCAGAGGTTAACTGTAAGTGTATGATTATGCAGAGCAGGGCACAGGCGTGATGGGCCAAGTGTGTGGAAAAAAACACTTCTCCTGCTGCGCATCACTGTTGTTTGTCTCTTACCATGCAGTTCATCGCAAAGTGGTTGTGCTGGGTCTGCAGCTCTACGGCATGAGGGTGGTTGTTGCCAATCTCGGTGTAGCCTGCCAGGAACAAGCCCTTGTTGTGCATGATCCAGTCGAACATCTAAGACACAAATTAAGAAAAGTGCCCTGAATGAAAATACAGTAGTGGGCATTGACATTTGTAGATCATTGAAGCAGATGTAAAAATACTTTGCGCTGTTGTGCTAATTTGTAAACATACTCAAGAGTTACATTTTGTTTCGATACAGCACATACGACACATGTGCTTGCTCGAGTACGCTGAGGAGCTGACCTTCTTATGAGCTAAAGAAAATGCTTGGTTTCAACTATTGACACAGATATGTTAAGAAACCCCACCTTGTTATGACCTTTCAATGTCTCTGGGGGAAAGGGAGCCTTAAAAGTTAGCTTTGTCAGCAGAGAGAAAGTACAGCTCAAAAAAAGATGCTGTCAATAAATATTCTATTTTTCATTATAAAACAGGAACTTTGCAGTAAACAAAATAAATTCTGAAGATGGCAAAATATGAACCCTTTCAATTTTATGAACACAGATGCCACCGTTCCTGGTTGAATGCCAAGAAACAGTCGAGATCTATTAAGATTATCCTCTTGGGCTCCCCTAGAGAACAACTTGTGGCCTATGGTGTCCTAGCAACAAGCTCCTACTACTGCAGTGTATCCAAGACTGCAGCTCACTCTGTTGCTACTTTATTCTGCTCACTCAAACGAGCACCTCAGGATTTTGCCAGCGTCTTGGCCTGCCTTATTCCATTTGGTGCTGCAGCTGTCATCACCTGAGCTGTCAAGAGTGGCAGCCAGGAGAAGTGGCTAGGTACATGCATAAATCTATCCATTCTCCTGTTATTTGGCGTGAGGTGATGCAGGCTTAAGCCAAAAAGGTATTGTCCTACTTTGTTTTAATAGTTTTATAATGCAAACAGATTCAAAACATACTACCAAACGGTGAGTATCAAAAGGGTTCGTGGGTCGAGATTGAGATCAAGTGAACGCTCATGATGAGCTCACAGATCACACATGAGATCTCTTTGTAGCTATATTTTTTATAAACCAAATAGCTATCTGCAAACATGATACAGATATATACAAAAAGAGCATTAAGTGCGTACATTTGCTATGTAGTTTATGTCATGTTCCTGTTATTCCTGGCCTTGTGTTTTCCCGCCCATGTGATTGTTTGCGCCGCCCTGATACGCCTCACCTGTGTCCTATTGTCTCCTCCTCCAGTTGTGTATATATTCTGTTTATTTCTGTTGGTCTGTACCAGTTCGTATTTATTTGTTCGCTCCTCGTCGTGTGTGTGTCCCTGTGTTCCGAATAAAGGGAGTTTTACCTGCCTTGAGAGTCGTGCAATTGAGTCCTCACAGTACACCCCGTGACAGTTTAGAGTGGAAATGGCATAAAATTTTGGCGCGAAACAGCATTATGTGACCTACTCCAAATTAAACTGTAGTAGTTTGCATCAGTGTCTACCACTTAAAAGTAAGTCTTTTAGTTACTGTTTAGTTTGTTTTGATGGCTTGCAGCGTGCATAATTAGAAACTATTCATTAGTATTGCCCTACAGTGGTCATCAAATGTATATGTAGATTACAATTACAATCTCTCTGACTCGCACTGACCTTTTCTGCATCCTGTTCGAATAGCCGTAGCTGAAAACACTGGTCCAGCTGTAGTTTGCGGACATGCCAGGTCTGGTGGAGCTGTTGTCGGGTGGAGTGTAGCTTGTTCAGGAGCTGAGTGATACGCGGCACAAGGCCCTGTGTATCGGAGCTACACCCACCGCTGCCACTGCTGTTGCTGCCACTGCTGCCCCCGGTGCTGCCATTACGGTTGGAGAAGGACTCCGTGCTCTGGATGCGCTGGAGTAACCTACAGAGATACACAAGTCAGACACTTGAACAAGATTATCAAATATATTGGGTTTGCATAGCCCTGTATTTATTTATCTAGTTATTATTCATTGAGGCGCAAACTACCTTTTCCTATTCACACTTTGCGGCTAGAATTGGCCCTTAGTTGCAATGGTACAATGGTTTTAAAAAAAGCTAAATGTTCAGGATGCACACCAAAAAACAATAATTTATGCTTGGCCTCATGTTTTTGATTGATTGTCATTTTTACATTTTCTTTTTTACTTTACAAATTGCTGAGTATTTTACAGTTTTTTGTTACAGGCATGACGTGTTCTCACCGTTGTCCCTCTGTGTCCAGCTCTTCTATTGGAGCTTTTATGACTTTCTTCTTCAGTGTTGCATGTTCTTCTATCATTTTCCGGGCCCCATCTAATTCCTGGGGAAAGTCTTTCCTCGACACAGTTTCCTGCATCTCTTCGAGTCGGGCTAACATCTGAGTGGCGTGGCCGGAGAATTCCTCAAAAGCCACACGCACCTGAACACAACATGGCAGCACAGATAATGGACAACAAATGGAAACGGCTGTCCTCAGCAAATGCAGTCAAAGGGAATTTAAAACCTTATGAGTAATGGGCTGAGTATACCTCGATCCACTCTTCATGATTGTAGTCCAGGCTGCCGTCAAAGTCTGCTGTGAGCTGGGAGGGGTCTACAACCTTTGTCAGGCCCTCGAGTGACACCATTGTGGTCTAGAGGAGACAGTAAAGTAGGGTTAGACGGACTGATTTCTTCTATTGTGAGTTGTTTACAATAGTGACAGGCAAATACAATTGTTTTTGCATTGCAAAAAACAGTATGATCTTTTTACCAGCGTTGGCAAGATTTGTGATGTGTTAAAATGTGTTATGAAATAAAAAAAAGTCCTGAATTTAGACCTGGTTAAGCCCCCAGTTCTGACTAGTGAGTCTGAAGATTTTACTCTCTTTTAGGTAAATTAATTATTAGCATTAACCTTGATAGATGTATTCAAATACACTATCGCCAATCATTATTGTAATATTTACACGGATTATAACATAATGCATGTTTTTCCAATGTCATGCAGCACTCTACATTCCACCTGTAGCCTGACCAGCCACCCTTCTTTTTCTATTCTTAGATGAGTGGCTGTTGATTTATATAAAATGCTAATGATGACATTTACCAATATGAAAACAGGACCAGCACTAAAATATGCACGTTTTAAGGCCATTTCTATTCAAAATTCAATTATATAATATCATAGGATCAATCACGTTAAGCTTAAAATCTCTGAAGTTGACACCTTAAGCCTTAAACAGGATTATTCTTTCACTTCTTTGCTGTATTTTTTAAGCAACAATGTAGAGCCTTTCATCCCTGACAGGAAAGCCACCTCACTAGTCATAATTCATCGTTAATTAGAGATTCTCCTCAAAAACAACAAATCAATTTTTACTATTTCATCTTCAGAGATACAGCAAAGGAAATGTCTCCCGTTTGGTTTCAGTGGCTCTGTGTGTTTCTGCTGAGCCACCTCCGCACAACTCCCCCACACACATGGCCAGAGATGGATGAAGACACAAACAAGTGCTCGATAGCTTTGTGTAGGCCAAACAATAGACAGTTATACCGCTATCCTTGGGTGGAAAAAGCCTTGCCAGGGTAAGGTACATTTTCTATTGTGGTTCCAGAGAATTGATTTGCACTTGAATGGGGAATAAGGCAGGCAGTCAAGGCTGTTTACTCCCCAGACCACAGAGCACAGAGCAGCCATCAGCAGTTTTTGAAAAGTTGTACCTAGATCTTTGGGCTCTGGCTTCTAGCTTAGATCCAATTTAACAGAATGATGAAGTTCATATTAAGGGCTGATTATCTATAGGGGCGTAAGTGACACTTTGGGACAAATTGAGGTATTTTTACTTTTGTTAAATTCATCAGAATCCAAAAGCCTATCTTTAAACACTGGATTTGGTGTCAAAAGGGGGTAAGTAAGTGTATACTGTACATTAAGTTCCCTGGCATCTGTGTCTGTGATTATTTTAGATTTTATCCCCCATTTTTCTGTTTTATCAAATTGTGGATTATTTTTGCTTGCTGTTGGCAGAACATCATGCCCTTTAGATATTGAGTGCTCTATATATTTAGTAATGTACATGAAAATCTAGCACATTGTCATTTAGCTTGTATCCCATTCCAGCTTACAGACATTATTCCATTGATTAACGTCACACAAAGAACAGCATGCAATCCAATAACATAACATTCAGTCAATATGAAGACTGGTCAATAACAGGTTACATTGTTCATAAACAAGTTAACGCTAACTGAGGCCTGTAAACTGCACGTCTCACCAAGTTACATATTGGATTTTTCAGCAAAGTATTTTCCATTTTAATAATTTAGACTGAGGAGCTAATGGAAATGTAAACAATACTTTACATAGATTATGGTCATTCAAGCTACAAATAATAAGTAATCCATTTGACTGTGTGCACTGAGCCAAAGTAAAAAGTCTATGTGATGCACGAGGCAGGCCAATGGGCACACACTGACCAAACAGTGCTCCCGATCAATGACGCTGTGGCATGGCAGGGCAGCTGTGGGATAATTGTAATGGACTCTGAGCCATCTGGTTATTCTTCCAATCAAATAATCAATAACATGTCATAAGCCTGGGGGCCAGATAGGACAATTTCCTCACCAGCTGCTGTGAGAAGGGAAAATATTTAGCCATGATTGCCAACTACATGTAACTATATTACACAACAAACAGGTATCGATGATGAGAAATCTATCAAATTAGCTAAAGTCTGTTGAACAATGCAGCACTGAGCAGGCAGGAGGATAAATGCAATGTTGTCTGATTCACACCCAACATGCACTACTACATAAGTGCAGATTTCACAGGGCAAAAGTCCTAGATGTGGTTGTACCTCACATGCATTGAAACAATATTCAACAGTCTCTGGTCATCCTACAACAATCTAATGCACTTGTGTTAGCAAACGCATTCAAATAAAATTGTGAATATTCTGCTGTCAGCACTACACTTTAATAGCTACATGTAATGACAATTTGTCTTGATTTTTCTTTATCTATGCTGTGTGCACAGACAGCAGCATGGACCTGAAGAGAAGGAATGAGCTGGCAATGAAGATCTCGGGCTACAGAAATGAGGTACTCAGCAGACTGCAAATTATTTTTTATTCATTGCCAAAATTCTTGGGGATAACATTTTTATTTCAGTGTTTTATAACCATGTAGGCTAAAGTGGAAACATGGATTAAGATTGTAGCTTTAGCATCCTATAAAACAAGCAGAAATGAATTGTATTAAAAGAAATGATACCTCAAATTCAAACTTTGAGCTTCCGAAGTTGGTCTTCTGCTTTTGCCAGAAGTTATCCGGCTTGATGATGAGTGCGACGTGGATGCAGGAGGGGAAGGACTCCTGCAGGATCTTCAGCAGAGGCTTGATGCTGTCCCATTTGGATCCACGCATATCAACGATGACGGTGAAGCCATGTTTACACACGTCCTCGCTGGGCCAGAGAAGGATGGAGGGTGAAACGAGTGGGAGGCATTAGGGGAGGTGAGAGAGGGGGGTATTGGGATTTGAGATTATAATCCAGAAGGTAGAGAGACAGATGAGAGGCGTGGGATAGAAGAGAAGAAGTCGAGACACAAGCAAGATGAAGAGGGAAAAACAAGAGAATAACAACATACTGTGAGATGACGCATTTTCTATATGGTGAAAAGCCTACGCAGTAAAACACACAGCCACCTACGCACACACCCCCCCCCCCACACACACATACCCACCCACGCACAAAAACCTGCAACAAATGTGAGCTTAAATATAAAAACACAAATCAGCACATTTTGTGCTTCAGCAGCCTCATCTCCCCACAGTGCAGGGTGCTGTGCTTGACATCATTATCGCTCACAGGCACACTTACTGTATCTACTACTCAACACATAATTGCATAAGAAACATTATCATTTGACAGTTCTCCAGTCATGCATCTTCATACATTATCTGCACTACTTATTTGTGTACTGATTAAAATAGAATTGGTTTAATCTTTTCTCAGAGATAACCTTATGCCAAGACACAGATGTTACCCCTTTTGCACCCAAAATCACACACATTAAACCACAACGTAAACACACATAATGCACAAGTTGCGCCTATGACCACCCTAGAGCATTACAGCACTGACAGCCAATGCTCCCTCATGCTTCACAGCCACAGATGGTGAATGATAATGGCATGCACTAAGAGGAGCAGATGGAGATATAAAGACAGCATACACAAATGTTAGAGGAGCGTTACCTGCTGCCACTGGTCCACACTGGTCCACTCTGACTGCAGCTGCACTGCCTGGGTTACTGCGACACTTTGTTTTGCTTTTCACACACACTCTCTCCCTTGCTTGCTCTCACACACCTCCCCACACATGCGCTCTACGCGGCTGCCTGCCTAATCCACCCCTCCCTCTCCACCGCTCACCCTCTGATCATCCGTCATTCGTTCATTTGCTTTCAGCACTGTTCTCTTGGCTAAGGCTTTTGCTACATTTTTTTCTATCTGGGTTTACAACGATTATATGGCAAAAACAGAGCTATTGCATGATGTAGGGCTGCACAATATATTGCGATAATGATAATTATTCAACAATGGCTTTAGCTTCAGCTTATGGATTTAATAGTACTGACTAAAAATACAGTAATGGTCGAATCCAAAATAGTCAAAATTTAGTCTTCAGTTTAGTCTT
>JAVQKD010203926.1:0-11292 GCA_036025635.1 Philypnodon grandiceps
CAGACACAAAACTATTGTTGGAGTCAAATGTTACATAGCGATAACATTAAGGACATGTTGGACCCCAGGAAGAATAGCATTTACTCTGATAAAGGCTAATGGGGATCCTTAAATAAACAATAAACAATAAGCAATAAGCAATAATGTTGCATTTCAGTGAATGTGACAGTGGTTTTCAAACTTCTCACACATTTCCCATTGAATATACAGTACCTTCCCCTATTTTGTATCCCACCCCAACTATTACCGTATTTTCCGCACTATAAGGCGCACTTAAAAGCCTTTAATTTTCTCAAAACCCAACAGTGCGCCTTATAATCCGGAGCGCCTTATATATGGATTTATTCTGGTTGTGCTTACTGACCTCCAAGAGATTTTGTGTCACACGGCGCTCAAGGCGCACCGTCAAAATGTTTTGGTACGACTTCGGTAAACTACAAAGCTCCGGGAGTCAGGAACGTCGCGGAGTAATACATACGGTACTATGCTTCACCGTAATATTAGTAGTATATTATTATTAGTGCTTATATATGAGCCCAAAATGGCCCCTGTCAAGAGACACGCTTACGGCGCAGACTTTAAGCTCAAGGCTATCAATCACGCAGTTGAACATGGGAATAGAGCAGCTGCGGGAGAATTCAACATTAACGAATCTTATTGTGAACGCGTTTAATAAAGTTTGACTGAGTTGTCTGACTGTTTTGTTTCGCTTAATGCGCCTTATGGTCCGGTGCGCCTTATATATGAAAAATGTTCAAAAATAAGACCATTCATTGACAGTGCGCCTTATAATCCAGTGTGCCCTATAGTGCGGACAATACGGTAACTAATAATTCACAATAATATGTTCTTGAAATAAGACTAAATTATACAGTGGTGTACCAAAATACTCAACACAATAATGGATGTGGATGAAGACTTGCCCTATAGAGCAATGGCAATAGGAGCTCGGAGGAGTGGGGATTAATCCACCAACCTTTCAGTTAATGAGCAAATGTAATTGTCAAAGTTGGATACTAAAGCTCTAGTTTTGAGGTTACATCTTCTGACAATGGCCTTCATGAATTTGTTGTCTGTGTAAGTCTAAATGGCTATTTTCCAACGTTTATCCCGCCTCACACCCGAAGTAGCTGGCATAGACTTCAGCAAATTAGAAAACCTGTCATTTGTAATTACTTACTTGATTCCCTCAGGCTCCATACCCAGAAGCCTCTTCCGGACGAGCAGCAGTTTGGGCGTGAAGTCCGGGATACGATGGATCCTCAGCATGAGATCACCCACCACCTGAAGTGTGCACAAAACACCATTATATTCACTGTTTACACCGGCAATCCCAGACAATGTGCAATTACTATAAACAAACAGGATCATTAACATGGAGATTGCTGCTTCATACAGCATCTGAAAAGCTATTTACTCTGTGAGCTGAAATGAAGAGAATCTCAAGGACAAATAAGGTAAAGACATGCTGCTGTTTTCTGTTGATGGAGCATCATTCTCTGTTGAATATTCATAAGGATTGTGCAATTAAAAAGCACTAACATAAACATCTGCTGCACAATATAAGAGCTTGTGTTTAGGCGCTATGGTGAAGAGATAGACTGCTATTTATCTATTATTGTGGACCAATCTACAGGAGTTTCCACAAACAACCACGTCGAGGGATTGAGAATGGTCTGGAAAAACACAATATCCAGTGAGCGGCAATTCTCTGGGCAGAAATGCCTTGTTCAGGTCAGTGAATTATTTGAGATAAATACTTCTTCAGACAATACATGAAGTAGCTACAGGAGCAGAAAACCAAGCCTGGCACCACATTATTAGAAGCCAGGTCTACCTGTCTTATCTTACCCGGACAATGACTGAGAAGAGTGAGCGACAGCCAGGAGCCAAACTGATGTAAGGGTCCAGTAAATACTCGTGTAGATGTGGGTGCGGTAACAGAGATAGTTTGGAGAGGACCGCCGTCACCTGGAGGTTCACATCATAGGGCTGATACAAGAGGAAGAGAAGTGAGTGCATGATATACAAATATGAATATAAATATAGAGGCTACTATGGGCCTATGGCGGTGTTGTTACTCTTAAAAAATCTTTTGTAGTAGGTTGTGTAACAAGTACTTAACAGTGCCCAAATAAGCCATTCATCAAAATCCAAAAATGAGTCAATTCATTTCTTTAATAAAGCAGCATGTGTTAAACCTGACAGCAGCTGGAGTTCATTAAACAGAAAGGACTGTGCAGAGTCAGCAGCTCATTTAGATTTTTCTTCTCAACAAATCTTTTATGAAACAAGGCTTTAATATTGGGTTTATACAAATAACACAGACCTGTAGTTGATACTGTCCTGACTGAAACCCAAGATAATTAGTGTAATTATTAGTGGCTCATTAGAGAAGCTTGTCAAGTAAGTCTTTTAACCTCTGGGGGAACAGCCTATTTAGTTAATCAGATAAAGCAATCGCTCTGATTTCAGAAGTGCTTCATAAACAGCAGGACAACCATTAGCTTCACTGATTTGATTAGAACAAAATATGCTTTTAGTACTTTTAAACACACTTAAGAGGGTAGACATTGTGGCTTGCAGTTTTAACTTGATTAACACAATTTGTGAGTAGCTGGTCAATCATTTAGGTATTATCATTACTGACCTGATCAAGGATGCGACCCATTCTGTCAAAAAGGACCTTTAGAAAGTGTCCTTCAAAAAACGGTAACTCCAAGTTACACTTTTCTAGAGGCTTAGGATGTCCTCTCCAGTCCCAGCGCTGACACACCCCACAGTAGTCTTTAAACTGTACAGACATGAAAAGGTAAATGCATGTGCCTTATTAAGTAAACAGAACAAGAGTTTTGCTTTACTTGTTAAACTCACCTGTCTGTGTGCGTCTCTGAGGTAGGTGTCATAGCCTGTGCCTTCAACGTGATACGACGACTTGGCCTCATCAGGAACTAAACACAGGAAACTAGGAGACGCAAATTGAACAATTAGAAAATAAGCTAAATTTCCTTCTAAGCTGTGCATGTCAGATAAATACGTACCTATTAACAATCTTGTGGACCTCGGTCTTTCCCTCAGATTTGGAGTGGTCAGGGCTCAGTGGCGGAGACGAGCACAGCCAGTCAGAGCCTGAGAGTCGACTGTCCTCATCTCCAAACAATGGGTCCTCTTCAAGGTCTCTGTATAGACGAGACATGAGCTTTGTTCATAAAGTTTCATGTTATATAAAATATGTAGTGCCTGTTATGCATTTCAAGCAAGAGCTTTGTTTTAAGTCACAAAATGTAAGTATATGGTGGAGGAAAGTCAAATAATACTTAAGAGGGCTCAACCACTTTGATTTGTTTGTCATTTTGCGCCAATAGATCAAGTTTAGTCTATTTTATATAAACTGATATATAATAACATACACACGAGTGTCTAGTTCCATGTTTCTTCTAATCTTTAATGTTTTGCCTCGAATGCAAAGTAGATGCTAGCTAGACAGAAAAAAGAGGCGCAGAGACATCAGATGAGACACAGCAAAGAAAAAGATCTTCCAAAACAGGTCTAGCATTTTCCCTATGGTTCACATCAGGTAATAAAGACAAGCTTATTCTAATTATGTTTCTATTACCAGGATGTGACAGTTCATGCATTACCATAATCCTCCTTAATCACCGCTTCTAATTATTGTCTGAAATTAAACAAGCAGCAGACAGTGCAGATGAAATGGCAAGCTACAAAGAAACACAGCTAGTTCATGCATTTCTTTATTATTTGTTGAAACAGTGGCGTATCTCTTGCTGCAGAGGTGGTCCTTACACAGCGTCATGTGGTTGTCCGTTCTCCAGAGGCTCCCGTTCGTCCTGGGGCTTGTTCTCCAGGTAGTTCCTCTCCTCTAGACTCCTCAAAGCTAAACTGTGGAGGATGTGTTGGTTTGGTTTTTGGATGAGCTGCTCGAACAGTCGGAGAGTCATAATGCTTATCTGGAAATGGGCAGAAGGGGTAGGTTAGGGTAAAGAATAATAATTCATAAACAAGTGATTGTGTTTCTATGGCACCTACTGTGGTAGCCAATAAAAGCCTAATAATGTCTAGTTTAATATTTATTCACTCCACAGTAACACACTAATGGTGATAAGCTGCCTTTGTAGCCACAGCTGTCCTGGGGCAGACTGATGGGCAGCCATACTTTGCCTCTGCGAACCCCACCACAATCACACTTGTACATAGGCAAAGTGGGTATTGCCCAAGGACACAACAGTGGAATGAAAAAGTGCGAGCAGGGATTAAACAGCTCTCTCTCTTTTCTATAGCTTTTTTTCGCCTGGTGAAAATCAATTATGTGTCCAAAGCTTTGTTTGTAGTAGCTATAAGTCTAGCTAACAACACCCACAAATGCATTGAAGTTAGAGAATATTTTAAAACTGGCTACCAAATGGAAAGAAAATGTATAAAAAGATTAAATTAACTCAAATGAAACGATTTCAGTATCCTGGACAGACAAACCTCGTCTGACAGGTGGTCACAGTGCTCGATAAGCCTGTGTCTGAGTGGATTGTGGGTGATTGTGGATGGGGTCTCTGGGTCTTTATCTTCTCCTAACAGGAAGTAAACCATCTCCTGCAGCAGCGCCTCCGAGGACACCTGTCTGATGATCCTGTTGAGCAGAGCTGTGGACGTCAGGATGCCCACCTCCGAGCTGTGAACAGAAAAATATTATCTGTGTTAAGTGATAAGGACTGTGACTGGACAGGATTGTTACAGAGTTATATGTCTCGTATAAAATCTACCTCCATCTTTACTGCAAATTATTATAACTAAAAATAAAACAACGTTATGTTAATTTATTTTTGATACATGCATACTAGAAAAAGTGTGATAAAAACAGGCTGAAGAAGGTCCCAGCTTCAGTTTTCTAGAGAGATGTTTAACTGTTCAGAAGCGTGCAACTAATCAACTAAGAACTTCTAGAAGGATCTTATACTTCAAGCTTCTTTGCAATCATTTTAAACCATACAGAGATTGGGATGCATTTGTGATATACTGAATCTCAATAATATATGTAGAAATGACTGACTAATAATTGTGAACTGACAGAACAGCCGGTGACAGTTACGTGATTATTGATTGACATATGAAAGAATAACTCACGTTTGCATAAGCTGTGGCTCCATCACGGCGACAAAGAACCTCTCCCTCACAGCTCGGGCCATGACAGTCGCTGCTGACTAAAAGTGATGGAGACAAAAGATGAAAAAAAACATTGGAGTTCAGCCTCCTCCTCTCCGAATGTGGCTCTTTGTGGAGAAGTTCTTTGGGCTGTCAGAGTGACTACGAAATGACACATCAAAACACAGTGACTCAGCGCTGCTACACACCTTCTGGGCCTCTTTGATGAGCTGGTCGCAGTAATCCAACCAGGACAGGAAGGAGATGAGCGCTCTTTTACCAGTGAAGACCGCCGCATCCTCTTTTAGGTTATAAACATCCAAGCTAAAAAAAAAAGGATCATGTCAGAATGATACGGAAAACCTTCAATGATTTTACAAAAGTCACCTGTTTTTGATTACAACGCTAAAGTGAAACTGTCATTGCAACTATCAGTATGATAGAGCCTATGATATGAGCCTATAATATCCTTCCAAACATTTCAACAAAACGGACAATAATAAACATTAAAAAAG
The DNA here is from genome assembly GCA_036025635.1 of Philypnodon grandiceps. Classification (NCBI taxonomy): domain Eukaryota; kingdom Metazoa; phylum Chordata; class Actinopteri; order Gobiiformes; family Eleotridae; genus Philypnodon; species Philypnodon grandiceps. Next base: position 5,670 of record JAVQKD010203926.1, read on the forward strand.
CAATGATACAACCTCAGATCTTTATGTTTATACAGTTAAATGTTTGAATAAATGCATCAGAAGAAACTCACCCCCAGTTGACAGACTCCACGGTCTCAATGTCCAATGGGTCCAGAGACTGCGGCAAGGCTTTATAAAAGAACACCAGTTTATCTGTGAGCAGCTCACACAAGTCTGTGTTTTCTGTCAAACATTTGGCTGCTGCAGGCTCCGGTAAACTGACCAGCAGCATCAGACCCTCACAGGCTTTTACCACTATTCTCCCATCCTAAGAAATTGAAAAAACACTCTTATTAATTACAATTCTTGATCTAAAAGAAATCAGTCAAAATTAAAAAAATTTACTTACAGGGCTCTTGGTGAGGTTGAGCAGTGAGGTGACCAGGTTGTAGTTGTTGCTGTTATTGTTATTGTTGATTGGACTAGAGTTAGATGCAGCAGCAGCAGAGGCCTGTGGTTCCTCTGGAGTCTGAGCTTGGCCTGTGTCTGGAGCCAATGCATTATCTTTACCTCCCTGTGCCCCTCCAGGAGGCTTAGTGTCAGGTCGTTTTGACTTATTCTGTAAAAAATTACAATAGGTGTAGATAGAGTATAAATATGCATTTTTCCACAGCAATGTCTCTCTAGTCCCTACCTCTAGGAAGAAGTTGACAAGGTATGGGTCCTGCTTTAGTTTGGCACAAACGATACAAAGAAATTGAATCTCCTCATTTTCTGTTGGTGCAGCAAGTACTTCCCCACACAGACGGATCAGTTTCTGAAACATCATAAATAAGTAAGCACCCAGCAGCATAAGCTTAGTGAGCAAAAAAGATTCAAATGCACAAAATGCCATACCTGTACAGGTCTATGAACATTTATGTGGGGCAGGAGAGGCTGACGGATGTGCGCCAATAGCTTTGTATAAAAAGTAAGCACCTGTTGCTTCATCCCTGGTGGGCACTAAAAAAAACACACACTAAATTGTTAGATGTCATGTGAATATTTTTTTGGGGATTTAAAGCTTCAATTTCCTTACATCTGCTTTGCCCAAAGTGTACAGTGTCTCTAAGATCTTATGATGCAGGAGATACTCCATACAAGGCCCAGTTTCTCCAGACTCACGCTCAGCCTCTTCCTGGGTCAGGATGTCCAGCATCTGTTCCAGGTGAGATGGGATGTTGGTGTCTGTGACCGGAGCTTTGTCATCTATGAGGACCAAATGTATATACATGAACACAACTGACACATTTTTATTTTTATCAAATTTGCATTTAACTAAAATTGACAGAAAAACATTTATCTGAGCATTTCATTTCCTTCCTTCTGCAAATCAACAGGACATGTTTGCTGTGAAAGCATGCAAAACTAATGAAATAAGCTTGGCACAAAACAAATTACTATCCCAGAATGCAGTTGCAGACTAGAAGTGAAATAAAGGCAATACTGTGGACAGGTTACTAAGGTCTTGATGTTGTCAGTATAAAGTATTTGATTCTAATCCAAGTACACAGTCTTGTTCTTACCAGAAGTCTCAATGTAATAATGTGTAATGGCCTTCCAATGATAAACAAAGTCCTCTTGCAGGGGCAGTGAAGGGGCCAGCTGAAACAAAAAATGTCTCACATAAATCATATGACTCAAACCTATTCTTCCAAAACTACTGGATAAAGTTTTCAAACTTTAATTGTGTATAGCCTGCACTTGTTCTAAGATGATCAAAAAAGTCCAAGCATTTTTCATGCATTTATTAATCTGTCCAATGATGTCTTATCTCACATCTAAGCCTGGGTGAAAGGCAGGCTGGTTCACCTGCTCGACAACTACTGCTTTAAATGCTTGACATGAGACATGAGACAGGCTTGATGAATTTGATTAGGTGTTGCGAATTAGCCATGGCTATAAACACTGTGATACATGCATCAGATTATTCTGACACAATGGTCTATGTTTATTGTATATGTCCCTATCAAATAAACAATAAATAAATAAATAAATAAATTACTGGTTACAGTAACGCTAGCTTTACAACCAACTCTTCAATCGAGTTTTGACCAAATAAAACACATAATAACACTAAAAGCAATATATTACCAGTATAAACTGTCAAGTAAAACGCAAAATGCCCCTCAGGCTATCGATTATGCAACAGTTCTGATATTTCAACATCACTCGACATAAAGAAGCTTCCAACAAACGTAGCCTCTTGCGGGTAGCGCCAGCTAACACTAGCGGCTAACTAGCACCGCTTGAGAAACAACATTTAACATGAAAAATCTACAGTAGAAACACGTGTGACAGCAGAAGGGTCTGTTAGTTAACACTAATGTCAAACAGACAGACGGGCAGTAGCACGTTGTAGGGGCAAACAAGAGTAAACAAACATCATAAACACAAAACGCTAACATAAGCTTCGGCTAGTTAGTTAGCAAAGACGATAGCCATCGTATAATGTACAATCAAATCCTAATTTTCAACAAGGATTAAGCAGAAAATCCACTTAAACGATGTGGGATTATGTTTTTGTTCAACACTTACCGCTTCGACTGCGTGCTGAAGAATAGACGTGAATTTGGAAAACATTTTGTTCTTGGACTGCACTAGTTTTTCTCGAGAAGACCTAGAGAAATCCTCTATCTTCTTCTTCCTGCTGCTGCCGCCTCGATCCAGATTGGACGTTTCATACACTGACCCTTGGAACGAAAATGATTAACGTGAGCAATAAAGCCGTAAAAGGTACAAGACACACGGCTACAGGCTCAGGGCCTGGCACAAAAGCACTGTAAACAACACGTCTGTGATATTAGCTAATGCTCGCTCGGAGAGGACGGGACACGGTGGCACTTCCTCCGCCAACACCACCGCCCTCAGCCACCAGGGGGAGCGCCCGGACAGGGAGACATGACTGCCAATCACCAGTAATTACTAATTATCACTAATTTACCTTTAATGAAGTCAGACAAGAACGTACACTGCTTTCAAATGAAGAGAGATGGCGTATTTTAACACAAAATAATACAGCAAGACATAGCTAGTGTACGTATACATTAGGCTATCTGTATGTGCAGAAATGGAGAGTAGTAGCTATTTTTATTTCAACGAGGACATGGAAAATATTATACTGTCCTACTTAAATTAAAATGATGTTGGCCTAGTCTATATTCTAACATGTAGGCTATACTACATTAACAGAATAACGGAGCACTTTTCTTCCATTTGATTTAACTTGATTTAAACCTCATCTGGTACAGAGAGGAGCAGAGTCACCGCAGGAGAAAGTAGGGTAGTCTCTTTAACACTATCGTTGCTGGTGTGCGCATGCAGTCACGGGATGTTCGAGGTTATATAGGATATTCTCCCCCTCATCATTACCGGCATACAGTGGGCATTTCTTCCAACATGAACGTGAACTTGTGGAAAAAGTGAGAAGGATGCTGTGTCTTCCAGGACACGCCCTGTCGCTGGAAAGTGGAGCTCTACATCGCCGAGTCTAGGCTCAAAACGCAACCCTATTCACGCGTTTAGCTCCAGTATGCTCAATGACAACTTAAAGAAGAGATAATAGCGGGCTGTCCAGCTTCCCCCGTTTCTAAGCTGCACTGCCGGCTCTCCACTGCTATAGTGTCGCCAAAGAAAGAGACTGTACCTACCAGGCATGTCTGCTGTTAGAGGTGAGTATCCTATGCTGCAGATGGCTTCATAACAATGCATGCAGAAATATTAAGTCGCTTAATATTGAAAAGGAAGAAGTCTCGCTTTAGAGATGGATGCAGTTGACACGAGATCCCAATGTGCACAGCATATTCTAGCTACGATAGTGTCAGTCTTGTTGCAAATACACCGGTGCATTGCTGAACTACAGCTGTTTCTGCTGCAGACAATTCGAGACAGAGTAGGCTACAACTTATAGGCTACTGTTGATATGAGCAGACACCAAGGCGCTAAAAATAGATTACATCGGTTCAAAAGCAGCCATAGTCCTTTGAAGCAAGTAACTGGTTGATGTAATAGTTTATAGCTGCATGCAATATTGGTTGGAATAGGCTAGTCTAGTGCATATCATTAGTTTAAGCACACACCCTGCCCCAATGAGCTGGTATTGAAGGACTGTGTGGGCTACAGTAGCCTATATAGGGCACCTGTCCAACCACACTATAGCCTACGTTAGAGATCCTTTTGAGAAAATTGTAACAGGCAATATATTTTATTATATATATTGTTTTCTTTATGATATTTTTACATGAACCATTTTATTTACCTATGTACACCTCTATGTGTAAGTTTATTCATATTTCATGCATTGATCTTCTTGCAAATTCCTGTTATTGGGCAGCCTACCCCCTGCAACTGTGAGCTATAGGCGGAGCACACCCTGCACACCTTTACAGTAACACAAGGAGGACATGTAGACTCCACTCTGATAGATTCTAAACAGGATCTACCTCTGCTGCTGACCACCGTACGACCCTTAATACCAAATTGGATGACTTGCAGACTATGAGAGAAAAATATGACCGTTTTGATTGAGAATACATTTCGATTTGACTTTCACTGATGTCTTAGATGTGTGTTGCTGTCCATACAACATTCAACACCACCCAATCTGCAAGCATCTGTTTTCCCAGAATGTCACACTGTATCCTGCCTTTATACACGCTATTTTAGCTGCTGCAGTGAATGATGGAGCCACATCAGGTGGGCTCTGGGCTCTGTCCTCCATTTGAATCAGGTGACTTTGGCAGAGGGGATAAGCCTGTTGTTTCCCTGTAGTTTGTGTTCTGGTGGGCATTGCAATTCTGATTGAATTTGTAATATTACTTAGTATGACCCCAGGGTTAAAATATATTATTTGCTTTGATATTATTATGGGAAAAACCATTAATCTTTCATATCAAGGATTTACAGTATACTCCTGCAGTAGTGATGAGGATGGATATGATCAGGAATCATCAGCGAGTTAGCTCATGTTAGATGTCATAGAGATAAAGTCAGGGAGGTCAGATTGAGATTGTTTGAACACATATAGAGGAGGGATAGTGAATATATCGGTAGGATGATGCTCTGGTATAGAGCTTCCAGACAGGAGGCATAGAGGAAGACCAAAGAGGAGTGTAGTGAAAGAGGACATGATGTTATTTGATGTGAGAGAAGATGGTGCAGAGGATTCACAGTTACAACCCATTAAAGAATTCAGCTCCAAAGAATAGAAGAAGAGCAGTTGGATAAGATTATGTTATACATAGCTGCATTCCTGGTGTGGTGAGCTGTACTGGGATCAATGGAGCCCAGGGCACAGGTCTACAGCCCCCTGTGGTACTGAGACCTGATTAGCACGCTTAAGTCGCTGTGAGCAGTCAATCACTATTCATGAAAGGTAACCACCCTGCACATGACATACACAACTCAAGGGCCAATTATCCACAGTGTATGTAGGTTAGACCAGTGTCATGTTACCAGTCAATAGATGAGATTAAACCACACTATTATCACTAACATTATTATACCAAGTGTACCAAGTACCATGTCATATATTTTCTGATTTTTCTGATTTGAGTCTGCCTATTCTCTTCTTCATGTTACTGTGGGTTTCTCTCAAACATAGAATTAGACACACAAGGTTTCAGTGTATCCAAACAACACAACA
>JAVQKD010204140.1:0-11825 GCA_036025635.1 Philypnodon grandiceps
TTAAACACAAACATAAACACAAACCACAAACATAAAACACAAATATAAACACAAACACAAACATAAAACATAAACACAAACAAAAACAAACATAAACACAAATATAAACACAAACACAAACAAACATACTATCCTGTCAATAAAGCCACAAAAATGAAATAAAATGTCTGTAGAATTAGGTCCTGTTTCTACGGAGTGAAGGGGCTCTGGGTGCAGCTCCCAAAGCGCTGTGGAGGAGGTATGGTCTCACAGCGGGGTGCCTATGTTGTTTTTATGCTTGATACAATCATATTCAGACAAGTGTCAGATATATAAATACAAATACTGTGTTATTGGATGTGATCAGCACCGCTCCAGAAGCACATAAGATGTAAAGGTTGAACACAGGAAGAGACCGGACTTCAACATGACTTGTTCTAGTTTGTGTTGAGCTGTGTCCAGTGCTAGAGAGAGCTTGCTGGACAAACTGGGGTACTACATATTTCCAGGCATTCCGTTGTTCATTTTCACTCCCCAGTGTAGCCGTAGAAACGAGAATCGGATACAGATTCATCTAGGTATAAGGCTAACATTGCGAACCAGAAGGCTTAGTGCACTGAAAAAAGCTTCCTAATGAGAACTGTCATTGTGTGAATAAAAACCCATTCACTTTAATACAGTTTTGAAGCCATTATTTCTGCTATCAAAACAACAGTCCACATCTCAGGCCTATGGATCCTGCCAAGTATATTGATAACTCACCAATATTCTCCACAGTGAAGCAGTCGTCCTCGTCAAAATACGTGACATTATGGCCGCGTAGCTCCAGACAGTAGGTGACCCAAATGGAAGTGTGGTTAGCGTCAAAGATACACTCGTGGTTTGGATGATCGTACTGTGGACACTCTCTCCATTTGTTGTTAGAAGGGCTGTCAAATAAAGAATATGAGAAGATTGTCTCCTGGTTTAAGATGGCGTGACCTGGAATGTATGTACTGTTTGTATGTTTACAGAATGATGTTATTGTTATACGCTGTATGTATCATGATTGAAGAGTGTTTATTGTGTTGCTCTGTTCACTGTGGATTCTTGTTGTTCTTGTTTTTAGGGAGACATGTTTACCATCTGTCCAGGGACAACGGATGAAAAATAGCCTTTTGGCCAATTCTGGTGCATTTACGGCAATGTTAATTGATGTACACTGTCCCTGACAAATACACCAATAAAATAAATAAATGGGTGATATGGTAACAATATAATATCACAATTCATCACAATTTTAATTTGATCACAATTAGTTTTCTCTCAACACTTTATATTTACATTATTCATTCACTCCTCAGTCACACCCGGCGGTGTCTTGCCCAAGGGACACAACGACAGTATACACTCGGGCGGGGACTCGAACCCTCTGGTACATCCAATCCAGTCTTAATCATAACATTAACATACTATTCATTTTGCTTAATTATTATGAATATGAACACTCAGAGCATCGTCCCAGATATCGTCATGACTACATATCACAGTTCGATGGTGGCCATACCGCCCACGCCTATCGCGAACACGTACTTCTTCTTCTTGAGGTAGAAGACCCTTAGCGTGTCCGCGGAGGAGTGGTTGTGGCGACTGCCCGGACTCCACCCGCAGCGGAAGGTCATCAGGTCGCTGGACATGCACTCGGTGAAGTGAGGCTCGAGAGGGGCTGCAAACACAATGAGAAACAATACACATACGTCAGCCTCATGACATTGCACTGGAGCCTCATTCATTAACTCAGTGTTTTCAATCATGGATGGCTAGTCAAGTCAAGTCAAGTCAAGTCTAGTCTAATGGAATGTGTCCCACGTAACCCTTGTCCACAAGTTTAAATGACGGTGTCCAAACTATGGCCCGGGGTATAATGCGGCCCACAGAGAGGTTCTTGTGGCCCTCACGTTCACTGCTCAGTTGACCCAAAGTGTCAGCATCCAACTAAATGAAAGCATTCACTGTGTAACAACATATATTTGGTTAAAGGTACGGGACAACAGATACAACTCTTCGGGATCATCTTTGACATCCTCACAGTAGAACGTTTGGACACCCCTGTTCTAGATAATCCAACATGGCTGCCAGCCTTCGTCTGTCTAAAGAAGGTCATGGACTGTGTATCGTGTATGTTTGTGTCGTTGGAGGGAGCGGGTCCCGCTGCTACAGAGGCTTTAGTTTTCTTTTAGGAGCAGGCTGCACTCTGATGAACAGATTTATCTGGGGGGTAGAGTCCCTCTGCTCATCTGATTTCCTGGTGGTGTTGATGTTCCAGGAACATCATTCTTAGTTTTGGCAGGATTTTAACTGGTTATGGTCAGGGTCATGGTTAGGGTCAGGACCATGGTTAGGGTCAGGGTCATGGTTAGGGTCAGGGCCACAATTAGGGTCAGGGCCACAATTAGGGTCAGGGTCATGGTTAGGGTCAGGGTCATGGTTAGGGTGAGGGCCATGGTTACGGTGTTATATTGGTCCCAGTGTCTTAAGGTTAGGGCCAGAGTATCCACTGGGTATGGTTTGGGTGTTTGGTTAGGGTGAAAGTTTAACTAGAATAATGGTCATCAACGACACGAGTAATCAGATTGACCAGAGTCTCTAAGATGAGACTTTTTGACATGGAATAAAACACGACATGGATTTTTCAGATGTGTGCATATATCTGAGAGTTCCCTCTGTACACAGGGTCTGTTTATGTCTTTATAAACCAAACAAGCACCTCGATAAAACATGCCCCGTGAGGCTCGCCAGCCTGACTCAGCCTCTATCACCAACACACATACACACGCACACACACACTAACATCTAACACACACACAATCACGCACTCACACGCACTCTCTCACACACTCACACACACACTAACATCTAACACACACACACACAATCACGCACTCACACGCACTCTCTCACACACACACACACACACACACATACATACACATACATACACACACACACATACAGACACACACACATACACACACACATGTCAGTGCATTAACCCTTTGCCTTCCAGCCTCAGGACTGGGCTGGAGAGCTCTGATGAGGACATACACACACACACAGACACACACACATACACACACACACAGACACACACACATACACACACACACACACACACACACACATGTCAGTGCATTAACCCTTTGCCTTCCAGCCTCAGGACTGGGCTGGAGAGCTCTGATGAGGACGGTGTGTGTCTTTCTGTCTGTCTCTGTCCCTCTGTCCCACACTGTTTAAACAGTACAGTCCTGCCCCACCCCTCTCCTGTAGCACTGCCCTCTCTCTGGTGATACAGCCTGATTGCCTGTCTTGTCTCAGCATCCTCAAGAGGAAAGAGTGACTGTGGGTGGGGTGAGGGTGGGGACACTATGTGGTGGACACAGATTCTCAATTGCAGCCTGATCTTAGCTAGAGCTCCACAAAAACCTCATTCTTTCATTCTTTGCTCTCACCAACACCTCATCTCCATCCTACGTCTGGCAGTGAACAAGAGTGGACTGAAGATAATTCACACTGGACACAACATCTGTCTGTGCAGTCAGCAGTTAACATTGTACACATACGAGCTCGCGCCAGTCGAGCTCCACTCTCAATATTCAATAAACAGAACAAATGATAATATAGGTCGTAATAATGTCATGTATATGGCTTAATTACACAGAGCGTAGTGATGCCTCTGTATATGATCTGTGCATCTGAAGCCCACTGGTGTTTACTCTCTGTGGCTCCACACTAAAACAGGTCAGAACCAGCTTTAACCCATGTCCACCTTCACTCATCCTGACCAGAGCAGCCACTGTCACTAACTCTGTCTGTCTGTCTGTCTGTCTGCTCGCTGCTGCATGGACAGCCTCAGCATATGGGTTCTTTAGTACTGTTGGTTAAAGGTCACCTATTATGGATTATGGATTATGAAGGTTGAACTCTGATCGTGATGTAAAACATTACTGAAACAAAACTGAATTGGCCCATGTTCGAATGCACTTGAATAGGAAAAGTTCTGCAGTGGACCTATCAACAGACCAATCACAGCAGACTAGCCGTAGGGGAGGGGCTTAAAGGATCAGAATGGCTTTATATGTTCAGTTTTATAAATGTCCTAGTAGTCAATAAGACCATAATAGTGGACCTTTACTCTCCACAGTTCTTTGTCTCTGGTTTGGTCGTGTAGCTCAGCCGTGGCCCGCTCTGGGCCCCAGACACAGTCCCACTTTAGGAGCAAAGTGGCTCTGTTCCCACCCATCTCCAACCTGTCTCTCCTCACACACTTTTTATCCGAGACACTCAAAGCATGTGGCCACATTCACACCAGCACAGTTCACACCAGCACAGTTCACACCAGCACAGTTCAGCTACAGGCACAGAAAGAGTTTCTCACATAAGGGTTCTTCAAACGTCTGAGGACCGGGCCAGTGGACAGGACATAATTACTGCTTCCTCTTGCTCCTCCCACTCTCTCCACAATACACTGTTTACATCAAAGACTAGACCTATATGTGGCCAGAGACGCTTACTCACTACATTTGGCCCTAAAGGAATCCTGACTGGCGAGATTCACAGAGACGTGGCTGGAGACACATTTTGGGACTGATAATGCCATTAGTTGCTTGCATTCATTTGACAAAAGTATTACATTGTTGTAAACGTCAGATATATACGTGGAGTTTGCTGTCCAATGTTCAGTGCTGTTTGCCTGACAATGTTCACATCCGGATGTGAATAAGTTGGACATGTAGAGTGGAGTTGTGGAGCTCTGAACTGTGCATGTGTCAAGCCCTCAGTGCATCATCTTCATAATGATCTCTTCAACCTCTGCTCAGGGACACTCACTGGAAACAGCAGGTTTAACCAACATAGGTTCAATGAAATATAGAAATATAGACAAACAGGCAACCAGCGATCCCAGACTATTACCTCTGCTGTGTCTTTGCATGACGCCCCTTTTCCAACCCCATCTGTCTGCACTGTTCCATTATGATCCATTATGATCTGTGATGATCCATTATGATCTATGATGATCCATGATGATCCTCTGTCCATCCCTGTCCTCATCCATGTCCCCTGTCCACTGTCTGTGTTAGACCCATCTACACCTCCCATTTGTTCTAACACACGTGCTGACAGTGTGTGGCTGTCTGTTAATCATGTTTCCACTCAGTGGTATGTACTCAGTTTTAGCCTGTCCGGTACAGCAGTAGGTGCCGCTGAGAGGCATCAGACAAGTACCTGATCCTGAAAGAACCCTTGTATCAGAATGAAGACGTAGCTGAACCACATATATAGGGTTAAACAGGAGCTGGTACGGCTCAAGTCCCGTCTACATGACAAACCTTTGTGTGCTGTCGGAGGCAAGGGGTTTCTGTTGTAGTTTGGAATATTTAGTAAACCAACACTAAACAATATAATATATATATAATAAAATGAGGCTTTACTGACATCAACACCATCTGCCACCTCCACCCAGCTCCACAGCCTCACACAGACCCCGTAGAAACTTCCAGCTCCTTAGCCTCACACAGACCCCGTAGAAGCTTCCAGCTCCACAGCCTCACACAGACCCCGTAGAAGCTTCCAGCTACACACCCTCACACAGACCCCGTAGAAGCTTCCAGCTCCACAGCATCACACATACCCTGTAGAAGCTTCCAGCTCCTTAGCCTCACACAGACCCCGTTGAAGCTTCCAGATCCTTAGCCTCACACAGACCCAGTAGAAGCTTCCAGTTCCTTACCCTCACACAGACCCCGTAGAAGCTTCCAGCTCCTTAGCCTCACACAGACGCCATAGAAGCTTTCCCTTCTCCTAATCCAGCTCCACAGCCTCCCACAGACCCCGTAGAAGCTTCCAGCTCCACAGCCTCACACAGACCTCGTAGAAGCTTCCAGCTCCACAGCCTCACACAGACCTCGTAGAAGCTTTAAGCTCCTTAGCCTCACACAGACCCCGTAGAAGCTTCCAGCTCCTTAGCCTCACACAGACCGCGTAGAAGCTTCCAGCTCCACAGCCTCACACAGACCCCATAGAATCTTCCCTTCTCCTAATCCAGCTCCTTAGCCTCACACAGACCCCGTAGAAGCTTCCAGCTCCACAACCTCACACAGACCCCATAGAAGCTTTCAGCTCTTTAGCCTCACACAGACCCCATAGAAGCTTCCAGCGCCACAGCCTCACACAGACCCAGTAGAAGCTTTCAGCTCCTTAGCCTCACACAGACCCCGTAGAAGCTTCCAGCTCCACAGCCTCACACAGACCCCGTAGAAGCTTCCAGCTCCACACCCTCACACAGACCCCATAGAAGCTTTCAGCTCCACAGCCTCACACAGACACCATAGATACTTCCAGCTCCACAGCCTCACACAGACCACGTAGAAGCTTCCAGCTCCACAGCCTCACACAGACCCCGTAGAAGCTTCCAGCTCCTTAGCCTCACTCAGACCCCGTAGAAGTTTCCAGCTCCTTAGCCTCACACAGGCCCCATTGAAGCTTCCAGCTGCACATCCTCACACAGGCCCCGTAGAAGCTTCCAGCTCCACAGCCTCACACAGACGCCGTAGAAGCTTTTAACTCCTTAGCCTCACACAGACGCCGTAGAAGCTTCCAGCTCCACAGCCTCACACAGACGCCGTAGAAGCTTCCAGCTCCACAGCCTCACACAGACCCCGTAGAAGCTTCCAGCTCTTTAGCCTCACACAGACCTCGTAGAAGCTTCCAGCTCCTTAGACTCACACAGACCCCGTAGAAGCATCCAGCTCTTTAGCCTCACACAGACCCCGTAGAAGCTTCCAGCTCCACATCCTCACACAGACCACGTAGAAGTTTCCAGCTCCTTAGCCTCACACAGACCCTGTAGAAGCTTCCAGCTCTTTAGCCTCACACAGACCCCGCAGAAGCTTCCAGCTCTTTAGCCTCACACAGACGCCGTAGAAGCTTCTAGCTCCACATCCTCACACAGACGCCGTAGTAGCTTCCAGCTCCTTAGACTCACACAGACCCCGTAGAAGCTTCCAGCTCCTTAGCCTCACACAGACCCGTAGAAGCTTCCAGCTCTTTAGCCTCACACAGACTCCGTAGAAGCTTCCAGCTCTTTAGCCTCACACAGACGCTGTAGAAGCTTCTAGCTCCACATCCTCACACAGACCCCGTAGTAGCTTCCAGCTCCTTAGCCTCACACAGACCCCATAGAAGCTTCCAGCTCTTTAGCCTCACACAGACCCCGTAGAAGCTTCCAACTCCACAGCCTCACACAGACGCCGTAGAAGCTTCCAGCTCCACATCCTCACACAGACCCCGTAGAAGCTTCCAGCTCTTTAGCCTCACACAGACCCCGTAGAAGCTTCCAGCTCCTTAGCCTCACACAAACCCCGTAGAAGCTTCCAGCTCTTTAGCCTCACACAGACCCCGTAGAAGCTTCCAGCTCTTTAGCCTCACACAGACCCCGTAGAAGCTTCCAGCTCCTTAGCCTCACACAGACCCCGTAGAAGCTTCCAGCTCCTTAGCCTCACATCATTTCATCCATGTCTTCTGATTTGCTGGGAGGGCATCATTTATTTGGGGATTAACACTCTAACAGGGATGTGGCTCATTGCTTCCTGCTTCATGGCTAAATTATTTTTATTTTTTTGCTGAAAGGCCAAAGGGGCTGAAGGTCATTTGGGCTTCTCATTAACCTGCTCACTGTTTGTCCCCTTGTTACTTGTGTTTTAGAGAAAGATGAGGCTGCAATTGAGAGCTCAGAGTTCAATGCCACGTCAGTAGCTGATGTGGACAAGCGGGTGAAACGCCGGCTACTTATGGGTAACTCTTTTCTTCCTCTTTCTATGTGTTGCCATGGCGCTTGTGCTTGTTCCCGCCCCCTGCCCCCTGTCCCCTGTCCACTTCTCTCTGTGTGGTTTACGACCCTCTGGTGCCCCCAGTGTTAGTGCTGTTGAAGTCACGACCTCCCCACGTCTGGTACCTCTCAGGTCTCCACTCACTAACATGTGACTTGTTCTCAGGTTTTTACCGTGTTTATACGGTCTGTTCTGTCAAAAGACCTCCCTACAGTGTGAGCAGTAGACTCCTCTTGCACATCTTAAATGAGAGTGTAAATGTTAAGCCACAGTTCACAGGTCAGTCAGTACAGGCAGCACGCTAACCAGGTTCCATTCAAAAGTTTGCGTGTTCTCCTTCTGTTTGGGGGAGTTTTTTGTCCATCATCCTAAAACATAACCTTGAGCTGCAGCTGGATTCTGACGAGATCTGTCCAAACTCACAAAAATCTATCTAGTATCACTCCCGCTGATTCTGCTCGACTTCACCGGTGAGGCGGACCAATCATGCGTGAGTGGGCGGGCTTTAGCTTTGCCGACGACAACAAGCCTTTTAGCAAAAACTTATTAGCAACATGGAGACACGGAAAAAACATCATGTCAGCTGATTTATTTTTACAAAAACAAAAATCAGACAAATTAAATTAATTCACTCATTTATCAGTTCCTTGTTTGACGACGCCATATCAGACGCAGTCCCTCCTCTTTTCAGGCGTGTTCTACAGAAGAGCAGAGTACTACATCGATCTGGTGTTTGCTTGGGTTACCTAAACATGCACAACAGACTAATCCGTTAGTGAGGTCCTGACCAGGACTCTGGCTCTGTGAAGGGTCCCATCTCCTTATGGGACTATAAAATATACTGTACCTTACACAGGGAAGAGCCGCTGACTCCACTCATAGAGATCAGGTGTTGGCCTGAAGATTGAACCCACAGCCTATTGCTGAAACACAATACTGCTAACCACATCTATATAAGTATATATATGATGGATGAATGTGGCTGACCTCTGACCTCATTTATCCACATGTCAGGTTTAGACCAGAAGCCCTTCCTTTATCAGGACTTGGGTTCAGCACAAGTATTACCTCCTCCACCAACTTAACGACCCCTTCACAACGAGGAACATTATCTGCAACACTTCTTCAACTAAGAGCTGTGTCAGATTGAGACTACCTGATCCAACCTTACCACAGCTCATGTGGTATTCAGTGTGTTCTATGTGATTGGCAGCAGAGAACAGCCCGCCCACACTGGCACCATCGGAACAACAGCCTCCTGCACCTCTCAGGAGCTATGTCTGTGTCACAGACAGACAACATATGATTACGACCAATGTAAGTGCAGCCAGAGTAATCAGACACTGATGTAGGCCACTGTAGAGGGAGCAGAGGAGGGACAGAGGAGGGACAGAGGAGGGACAGAGGGAGCAGAGGAGGGACAGAGGGAGCAGAGGACGGACAGAGGAGGGACAGAGGGAGCAGAGGACGGACAGAGGAGACAGAGGAGGGATAGAGGGACTAGAGGAGGGATAGAGGAGACAGAGGGACTAGAGGAGGAACAGAGGAATATAGGAAGGATAGAGGGACAAGAGGAGGAATAGAGGAGGGACAGAGGGACCAGAGGACACAGGAGGGACCAGAGGACACAGGAGGGACCAGAGGAGGGAGGAAAAACAGAGGGTCCTAGGACGGAGGCTGATAAGATTCATTCACAGATGGACCAGAAGCATGTGTAGGACACATGTGAGCGTGTCAGATTCAATGTTGTGGTCTTAGCGGTGAGAGAATGAATTTCAAATAAACTCAGCTCAAATGAACAGAGACGTGTGTGAGGCGCCTCTACTGAAAGGAAAAGTGAAGTGAATGAGCTGCACATAAAAGTCTAATGTCATCTTCATGTCCTAACTGGACTCTGTGTTACACAGAACCTTCTGAAGGTTAGTAGATACTGAAGATCTCTGGACACTGATCAATAAACAGTGGCTCACATTCAAATGCTTTGCCTACATACTCTGGAACTGGGTTACCAATTAATATAACTATATAACATGTACTTTTGGCCCATACTCACCTTGTATATACATGATAATCTATAGATCTGGTTGAGGTCTAAACCACTGCTCTCAGCTCTCTATTTGAAAGATATAACATATTGGTTTTGCGTGCTCGCTTTAGTCCTGATTGTGTGAATGGTGCTGGTAGAAGTATGCAGGCAGCAGGTGGAGGAGGGTTAGACGGAGGCTGGATCACATCAATCAGAGCTGGCCGTGGGGCCAGGCTAATGATAGGGCCCAGTGTCCCTGAGTAAATCACCCAGAGCCTGAACTACAACAAACCATTGACTACTGACCAACTTATTTACTACAGAAACTAGGGCTGAGACAACTATCAGATTAATTCAACTGATTTAGTAATCGGAATAATCTGGAGTACCCAGACCCCCGCAGAGCAGCAATTAAGTCGAATTAAAAAAAACCATATATAGACATACTCTGGAACTGGGTTTACATTCCTTTTTTTACCAAATAATATAATTGTATAACTTGTTCTTTTGGCCCATACTCACCTTGTATATACATGATAATCTATAGATCTGGTTGAGGTCTAAACCATTGCTCTCAGCTCTCTATTTGAAAGATATAACAGGTTGCAGGTTTTGCGTGCTCGCTTTAGTCGTGATTGTGTGAATGGTGCTGGTAGCATTTAAAAATCCGATTATTAATCGGTTAATCAAAAAAATAGTCGATAGATTAATTGATTACTAAATAACCTCCCGTGGTCGATGCCCTGGCCCCCTGCGGTCAATGCCCTGGCCTCCCGCGGCCGAGGCCCTGGCCTCCCGCGGCCAAGGCACAGCAGAGAACAGGTCTCAGAACAGGTCTTATTCAGTTCACTTTTATTTAACAACATTATAATGTAACAACATTGCCTCAGAGGGCTTCACAAAAAGAGATGTAAACAAACAAAAACAGTAAACACGAACTGTCCTCCGTCCCAGTAAAGAAAATCTGTATTGGATTGGATTTGATAGAGGGATCCACTCCCTGGACGGACAGACTATAGATGTGATAGAGGGATCCACTCCCTGGATGGACAGACTATGGATGTGATAGAGGGATCCACTCCCAGGACAGACAGACTATGTATGTCATAGAGGGATCCACTCTCATGACAGACAGGCTATAGCTGTGATAGAGGGATCCACTCCCAGGATGGACAGGCTATAGATGTGATAGAGGGATCCACTCCCAGGATGGACAGGCTATAGATGTGATAGAGGGATCCATTCCCAGGACAGACAGGCTATAGATGTGAAAGAGGGATCCACTCCCAGGACGGACAGACTATTGATGTGTCCAGGACTGATGGATATGGTCCATATGCTGAGAGAGCTCATGTATGTACGAATGCAGCAGGTGTAGGTTGAGGCACCCAGTTATATGATGTGAGGTAAAGGTGGTGTTGGAGGAGTCCAGGAGGGGTACACATTGTGTTTGTTCATACCTTGGTTTAAGAGTCATTAGGTGTTTTTCCATCAACATCAAAATGTGCATTTTGAAAATAGGAAAAATGCAGAATAGAATTTAAATAAACTCAAGTTGCTTGCAGGAAGCACTTTCTTGAGAAATGTAACAGGACTAATCACACTACTGTGGGCCCATACCAAATACAACTAGGCCTGTGCTGTCGTCCACAACAGCAAGGTGTATATCGGCGAAACGGCCCCATACGTCTGCCCCAATACGTCTGCCCCATACTTCTGCCCCATTCATCTGCCCCATACGTCTGCTACAACTGTCACTAACGGGCACCTTAATCAGACATTGTGTGATTTCTAAGGGTTTTTATATTGTTAACGAGCAATTAAGATGCCCCGCCCCCAAACCATGACAAACATGGGAAGGGTGTATTTGACTTTTTTGATTTGTCTGGATGTTTGTGAAGAATGTTTTTGCCAAATTTAGAAAATTCCCTAAAGCTGCATTCTTCTTTCAGTCT
>JAVQKD010205506.1:0-16143 GCA_036025635.1 Philypnodon grandiceps
AGTGCTTTCCTCAATGTTCTTTCCAAGGTTGATGTTTTTTCTTTCTTTTATTAAATTTGGCTTTTCATTTACAATAATGCAAGAAGCTGAACCCCTGCTTCTGGTGCATCACAAGGCAATTTCAGGCAGGTTCAAACCCATTTGGCCAAAGAGGCACTCATTTTTACTACTCATTTTTAGTATACATTAAAATACATGACAAACTTGACCATAACAATTGCCTTTGGGACAAAATAGGAAATTATATTCTGCAGCCTGCAATTGTAACTTCTCCAAAGATAATTTACATGTTCAATTGATACATTAAGATATACACTGTTGTGGTACCCAAGAACCAAATTACTGAAGTTAATAATTACCACATTCTTCTAAATGCTGAGGCCCCAAAAACACATGTGCAAATCAGAAATCGAAGGCTGGATTTGTGTGAGTCCAATGAAGAGATTCTGACATGAATAAATGGCCCAACATAGTGCAGCAAAGATCACGTGACTGATCTGGTCTCTTCCGTTTACCCTGGAAGAAATAATAATAAAATATGCATATAACTTATCAACTGACTACAAAGAAAACATAGCCAGGACTGCTGACAATTTTTTTTTAAATTTCTCCAAAACCTCCAACAACCTTGACAATACAACTGGTCACTCTAGAGTTTATATTGTCACATTTAGGACCCCAAATGAGGGCAGTGTAACCCCATCCCACAAACACATCACAAGATCTGAACGTCCAGTCTTAATGATTACAGTACACAATGTGATACGTTTTTATGTCCGCCTTACATCTATCCCCCTATGACTCCCATTTTTGAAGGACATGATGCTGTTTTTTTTAATATGTAAAGTCCAGCATCTCAGAACTATCCCTCCAGCTGGGACCAACCCCACATACAAAAAGGGAGAGGGCCCAAGAATCAGGGAGGCAGTGCGCAGAATCAACCTCCCTTGGATTAATGCAAGTGCAAACAAACCCCGAAGACGACATGCTCACTTAAATCACTTCTTTGACCCATTTGTTGATATACTCATGTCTTATTTCGGCTCTGACTTGCAGAGGAGCGGGTGCTGGCTGCAGGTGTTCGAGCCCGTGCCGCTGCAAGAGCCGCCACACTCCGCAGCACTCGGTCAGGGGTCCCCTCTGTCCCTGAACTGCTAGTCACTTCGTTTGACAGTCTGCTAGACTTTCGACTGGCCCTTCTGCTGTCCCTTTGTCCCTGTTTGTCCTTTTTGTCTTTTGTCCTGGACCGCTCAGAGCTACGGTCTCTCTCACTGCCGGAGGACGTGGCTCTGGAGCGGGACCCTCGCCGCTCTGCATTCTGGGAGCTGATGCTGTGAGTCCTTTGGCTGCTGTTGCTGCTGCTGCTTCTGCTTCGACTGCTTGGGCCTCCTCCATCCCCTTCGTCACTGCTCACACTGCTGCAAGCACTGTGTCCCCGGGACGATGGTCGCGCCTCTCTTTCGCCTCCTTTGCCCCCTGAAGACTTCCTGCCTTCCTTTTCTTCCGTTTTTGGCCGTCTATACTCTGCTTCAAGAGGTGGGACCAGGGACCCGGGGCACTGACGGGTGGATCGGGGCGCAGGGCGACTGGACTGATTTGCTGTGGAAGGTTTGCTGACAGTGTCTTTATCACTATTTTTACTACTATTATTTTTTGCAACAGAGTTAGTTGGAAGGGATAAGCTTGCACCTTTTTTAGCCTTTTGGGTCTTGTCCGCAGGAGAGCCACTAGCTCTAGCCCCCGAATCTCTCCTCGGGGTGTGACCGGGGGTGTCCACTCTACCTTTCATGGCCAAAAGTTTTGCTGCAGCATTTAGCGCCGAGCACCTCTTTCCCAAAACCTCAGGCTCTGCTGGAGGTGCAGGAGGAGCACTGTTAGTTTTACTTTCCTGTGCAGATCCCATAGACTTCTTTGGATTTTTAATAGAAGACGTGTCACTGCCAGATTCACCTCCAGTGGATGTAGTAGTGACACTGTTTTGGTCACAAGTGGGCTTCTTTGCTTGTCTGTTAGTTTCTTTTTCTTGGTCTTGTTGCCTCCTCTTTGCTGAGCGGGTTAACCTGTGCTCTTTCTTACTATCAGTGTCTGAATCAGAAGAGGAGGATGGGGATCTTGAACGTCGTCTTTGTGGTGGTGTTTTTTCCTCCATCTTGTTTTCATCAATCTTATTATCTCCCCGTTTCTCAACCTTTGACTCCTTTGCTTTCTCCTCCTTGCGCTCTTCTTTTTTAGGCACAGATGGGGTGGCCTCCATGCGCCTCCTCTTTGCAGGGTTTCTGTTCTCGTAGGTTTTCTTGTGATGGGCATGTCGTGTAAGGGTTGACGTGGAGCAGCCGGATGAGGGTGACGATGACCGCGTGGACTCCTGACTGCTTTGGCGACTAAGAACCCTTTTTTGATTGAACATTGATTCCTCAGCTGCATGTTTCAGATCTTCTTTCTGGTTTGCAGTTTTGACTTCCCCATCTTTGTCCATTTCTTCCGTCTCAGATGATGCGTCATGCTTTTTCCCTTCAATTTCATCAGCCACTTCTTCGCTACTTTTTGATTCAACTTCCATGGGCGTCACCTCAGATGTAGATGCCTTTTGTTCAGACTCCTCTAAGCCACTTTCAACTACTGCAGGAACCACTTGTTCCTTGGGTGGACTGGCTTCTGCCTTGAGCTGTTTAATTTCTGAAGAGGAGATGGGTTTAGGACTATACAAGGTTGTTATTGGAGGATCTATCTTTGCTATGGCTGCCATCGTAGGAGCTGTTGTTGTCGCTGTGGCAATTCCAGTTATAGCTGTACCTGTGGTAACTGTGGCTAATGTAGTGGAAATTTCTGTAGTTGTTACTGGAGAAAGCGTCTTCACTATTTGATCTGTTAAGGGAGGAACTGCTACTGTCTTCTCCTCAGAGCTTTCAGAGAGTGTGGCTGGTGAAGCTGTAGAAACTGAAGGTGTTGATTGGGTTATTTCTGTCATAGTTTTTGGTGAGGATACAACAGGAGTGGCAGGGGCTTTACAGTCAGTTTGCGTAGTTGTAACAGATAATGGTAATGTTGCTAATGTTGCACAACTTAATATTGTTGTAGATTGCACAGTTTCTACTGAAGATGACACCATGGGTGGGGATGGCGTGGCTGGTAGCATTGTGGCAGAGGCTAGTGCAGTACTTGTAGTTGCAGTAGGTATCATACAGGCGGTTGTGTTTAAAACTGGGGCTGTAGATGCTGGGGCAGAGCTGGGTGGGGAATCAATTTTGATTGTTGTGACTGGTTTTACTGTAGTTGTCATAACAGTTTTGACAGTTGAGCTGGAAGATGATTGGGAAGTAGCTGGCAATGACTCTGGTTTTGGTCTTTCGACTTCTACAGCGGGTGATTTTTCAGCGGCTATAGTTGCTTCAGGTTCTTCAGAGGGAGTTTTGTTGGTAGGAGAGCTAGTGACAGGTGTAGATGTTGAAACAGTTAAAGAGGGAGATGAAATTTGGGCACAAGTTGATGTAGGAACTTTATTCACAGCTGGACTCTCTGTTTGGACGGGGACTGAAGTTGACACGGCAGCAGAGAAAAGTGCAGTTTGCGGTGTTGTTTCTCTAACTGTGGGTAGAGAAGGTGCTGGGTCAGAGGCTTGAATTGGTTTGTCTTCTTCACTTGTTTTATTGTTGGCGGTTTGGGTTGAACTTGAAGACACAACCTCAGATTCTGTGTCCAATTTGTCAAGTTTGGAGGCTTCATTCTGACTTACATTCACTGTAGCATCAATAGGATTTTCATCAGGAATGGTTTGCTCAGCATCAATTTTTGGATTTGAGCTTGGATCACTTTCTTCAACACTTATGCTCTGTTCTGTGCTGTCAGTATCTGCTGATGTGTCTTTACAAGGGCGACCTCTCTTGCGTTTCGGAGAAAGTGTGGGATTGCTGGCTTCACCTGGGGAGGATGGTTGTGGGGATGGGGGCTCTGCGTTTTCGGGAGAGCTCTTTGGGGGTCGGCCCCTTTTACGTTTCAAAGGTGTAGAATTTCCATTTGGGTCCTGAGTGGTGTCTTTGCTTGGTGTTGTGTCAGTTTTACGATTAACTCCCCTGACTTTTCCTAGAAGCTCTCCCATCTGAGCGGCCATCCGAGATTCAGTTTCTACCCGTCGTCGCACAGGGAGGTTTCTAAGCACCGGCATGTCTGGAGACAGGTGGGGTGGAGAGTACGGCGGGTATCCTCTGACTGGTGGCAGGGTTGGGGTTGAACTTGTCTCTGGCTCTTTAGGCTTATCTACAGTGTCTTTTGGTTTGCGCTCAGGACTAGAAGAGGCCTTGTCTTTGTTAAGCGTGTCCTTATTAGGTGTAGTTTCAGTATGTTCCTCTGTAGTCATCTCCTCTGAGGAACCACCTGTCCCACTACCTCTCCTCTTGCGCCTCCTTGGCTCCTTCTCCTCCACCACAGTGACCAACCTTCCTGGGAGTTTACGCAGAACTTTGGCCGATGGAGAGTCTTCGACAAGGCCCTTTAGGACTTCATCATCTGCAGATACCCGCTTACGAGGGGATTTTGAGCTGGTGGAGGGAGGAGACATCGCGTTCTGCTCTTTGTGGTCATCATCTCTTGTTTGATGATCAACTGCACTGCTGGACTCTAGAGATGACTCTGACATACGCCTCTCCTTTTCATGGCCTCCAGCTTTCTCTTCTTTGACCGATTTGGAAACTTTACCATCAGCTTCCCCGGCTGATTGTTGTTGTCTTCTTGGAGGAGAGGCCGTAGGAGGAGAAGGCACAGGACTAGGATGAGTGCGGTTCGGTTGAGTCCTGGTTTTAACAGTCGGGTGGTCTCTGGCAGGAGATGAAGCTTTAGTAGTTCTTGAGGTGTCCTGGGACCTGGTTTTGAGATGGTCCGTGCGAACAGGGGTCCCATGGTCTTTGGGTGGTCGGCCTCTGGAACGAGGCACTTCTCTGGGTGTGGGCAGCTCTGGCTCCATCTCCGGTGAGGCTCCTCGCAGACGACAGCTGGTTCTTGTGGAGGTTATGACCTTGTCTTTGTCTTTGGGTTTTCTACCACGGCGGGCTGGTGTTGGGGCAGGCTCCACAGACGTTGGTGTTGACAGGAAGTCGTCCTCATCATCATCAGACGAAGGGTGTAACTTAAGGCCCTCCTCTTTGGCCTGGTCCAAACCCTTCCTGGCAGCCTCTACTTGCTCCTGAACAAACATAAAAGACAAGGTATGAACACATGGACAGACATATTTATAAGTAACATAACATCTTTAAGGGCTTTACTTCTGCTTGTTTCAGCTCTTCTTTGCAAACATCTTCCAATGAAGCCTCCAGGAAATTCATAGCATAACGCTCAATAGGAGTGAGCTATAAAAAACAAGAAATACAACTTTCTTATTATAATTTTCTGTAGAAAGTGCCTTATGTTGAAATACTATCGCATCTGTCAATGACAACTAAAACTGGTTAGTCACCTGTTCCACAAGTGCAGCTATTTCTTGCTCAGCCTTTGACATCTCCTCTACTTCCTCCTGTTCACCGGCATCCTCCAAAGGTATGTTTTCATTGAACTCTGCCAGCTCTGCCACTTGTTCAGCTTTGGCTTGAGACGCAGCCACAATGTCTTCCTCATCCTCTGCACGACACAGGGCCTACAAATTGTGTATTGTACAGTCATTATTATATTAAATTTAAATACATATTGAACACATTTTATTCTGATGTTTATGTGATATGTGAATTTTCTGAATGCCTCAACCTGCTCAAGAATAGTGGTGCTTTGTTTGTTGACAGCTTCTTCCTCTTCAACAGGCGGCACAGTGAGCTCTACAGCTGCCTCTCTCTTCTCACCATCATTGACATCAAACAGCTCCCGGATGGTTTGCTGTTTAAAATATAATAAATCAGATGTGCCCGCATAAAAAAATCTAACTAGATGCCTATGTTAAGCGAAAAGGGTCAAATCCAACCTCTTTAAAGAAGGCAGTTGTAAAGTTTCCACCTTCAATAGCCATATCCCCCAGCATCCTTTTCTGGTTGGCCTTCTTCAAAATGTTCTCCTCTACAGTGCGCTCACTGATCAACCTATAAAATCATGATTTCATATTAGAATGCATTGACAAACTGCTGTCTTGCTATAATAGATGATCTAGTTATTTTTTCTACAGGTACCTGTAGATGTGGACGTCTCTGGTCTGTCCGATTCGGTGGCATCTGTCCTGTGCCTGTGCGTCCATCGTAGGGTTCCAGTCACTGTCGTAGAAGATGACTGTGTCAGCCCCAGTCAGGTTCACCCCGACTCCTCCGCTGCGAGTTGACAGGATAAAGCAGAAAATCCGACGATCTGCATTGAACCTCTCCATCAAGGACTAGTACGGTAAAAGAGAAGGTGCCATAAATACTTCATAATTACACTATTTGCTCTCAAAATATTGTTAAGAGTTTATGTAAAAAATTATTCTATTTATTTACAGTAACCCCACCTGTCTCTGCTCCACACGAGTGCTGCCGTCCAATCGAAGGTAAATATGTCCGTGGTAATTCAGAAACTGCTCCAGTACGTCCAACATACGAGTCATCTGAGTGAAAATCAACACTCTGTGGCCTCCTGTCTTCAACTCTCTCAGTAAAGTGTGGAGGGTCTGTAGTTTACCTGCATGAAGATAATTAAATGATTATTATTAAGTAACAAAGAACACATTTTTTTAACAGAAAGTTAATGACTAATTACCGCAATCATATTGTATGAGTCTCAGGTCTGGGAACTGCGTCCTCATGTTGGCCTGGATGCGGTGCAGGCTGCGGATGCGTGGAGTGACCTCTGCCAAAAGCGCAGAATTGAAGACTGACTGTTTGTGGCTCTGAGTGGGAGGCGGATGGCAGCAGTGCATCGAGATCAAAGGAGACTCCACTGATGGTATCACAAATGAAAATCTACAAATATCAAGATATATACACATAAATAAACCTTAGTTTCAAGAGAGCTTTTCCATAGGTTTTCAGATGTAATTATTGTTTTCATTTATTATAAATGTACCTTTCAATAATGTCACTGAGCTGCTGTAGTCGCTGCTCTAAGCTGTAAATAGCTTCATTTACAGAGCGACTGTGGGACCAGTAGTTGTTGTTATTTTGTGCAAAAAGACAACTGCTGTGACCTGAGCGTCCCCAGTGCCCCTGAGAGCTCAAAGGAGCCGGAGTAAGACAGGGACCAGTAAGAAATGTCAAAAAATCCAAAACTTCCCGACCATACATAGGCTTTGCTCCACAGCGGCGCTCATTAACTTGCATGATCAAGTCCAGTTTACTATCATGTTGCTGCTTCTGGCTTTCTGCTAACCAGGGCTGTTGAAAAAAAAAAAAGGCACATTACAGCAAAACGTTTGTTGATGAAGATTAAATAATTTTAAAAATATCAAGAAAATAAAATGCATACCATGTAGAACGGAGACCGTGGTGGTGGAAGAGGCACTTTCCGGGGCTGTGGGGCAACTTTTGTGACTACACTGGGCTTTGATTTGGGAAGATTTGTGGATTGTTGTTGATGGTTATTACTTTTAATGTTGTCACTGGGTGGTGTAGGAGGCTTGAACACAGACGATGTGGGTATTGTCTGGGCTGGAGCTGATGACAGACGAGAAGACAAAAAAAAATTGTAAACGTACCTGAAGAATTTTAATCATGCAGGTTTGCAGCTTACTAACTCACTGTTAGTAAGTAATGTGGGTTCGAGAAATCAGATGCTTTCTTCTAAACCAAGTTAATGTTTTTAGAATGATAGATGTAAATAGTGATAGGTAGTTTGACAATTCACAGAAACAAGTATATGGGTTATATGTGACTTGCATGCAGACAGCTGTATAGCACATACTTTTTCCCTTACCTGGCTGAGCAATGGTTGTTGGGGGAGGTTGAACTACTTTCAGGACAGGGCGCTGAGGTTGGGGCTGATTGGGGGTAGCACTAGGGGTTCTGGGAGGAGGCGCTATAGTGTAGTGGGCAGTTGCAGGCCCAGGGGTGCGCTGAGTGATCTGCAGCGAGGCAGTGTGCCTCACAGGAGGAGGAGTGCTTCTCACAGGAGTGCTACTGGGGTACTGAACAGAGGAAGGCTGGGAGATGACACGAGGGGAAGGGGCCACAGCCAAAGTTGGCACAGGCCCACCATCCTTGCCTGCTGATTGACGCACAACGATTTTCACAACTCCTGAACTGCTCACCACTGAAGAGGGCACTAGAACACAAAACGTTTCATTTATTATGGACAACTGCGTGTAATGGGGCTCTGTAATTTGGGGTTGATAAACCTGTACCTTGTGAGGAGGCATTCTGAGGTAAACGATTCGTAACGGGAGCTGTGGAGGAGGTGTTGACAGGATGTGTGTTCGATGTAGTCTGGACAGTGACCTGGGCAGACTGGCTTATCAGGTGGTGCTGCCCTCCACTGGTCACTGCAAGGTGCATTACGTTACCTGAGTAGTCAAAATGTATAATCATTTAATTAGGGGATTATGATCTGCAATAACAGTTTTGTAATGCCATAGAATTGGCAATAATTTTTGCCAATAATTATAATTATTAACTATTTTACTGGTTGCAACAAATACAACACATTTTAAAATGTATCAAGCACTACAATAGTACATTTAACAGTAACATAATGAAAGTTGAACTTAATTTATTATTTCCTACAGACCCTGGACTGAACGTGGAGTTGCTGAAGGGACTTGGTGGATCTGTGCTCCAGACAGAGTCAGCTTGTTACCCTGAAGCTGGAATGTGACGGGTTTACTGCCCTGACAGGAGGACACAGGTCTTCCAGCTAAAGAGGCGAGCTGGGCGATGCTGACTACTTCACCAGCTTATAAAACAAAAAGGTAAGTGAGATATATGATTCTAGCACAGCTAATGCATTTACTATGAAAATATTAAGGATTTGGGAACTTACATGGTAACCGTGCCTGCATGTCTGGGCTGAGCAGCACTCTCTGGGGCATGACATTGCTGGGGTTTGGACTTGGATGAGCTGGGATACCTTGTGTGCCGGGAACACCTGGAGGCCTCACTGTTAGCACAGGTTTTGGAGTGCTAGACCTCACAGCAGTCTGAGGAGTGGGGTGTATGGTGGTGCGTGGAGATGGTGTGGGTACCACTGAACAAACCACTGTGGAGGAGTAAAAAAAAAGAAGAAAAAAAGAGACTATGAATATCAAAACATCCAGTATCTCTTTATTATACAGGATGTGGGTGAACTTACCTTGTTGAACTGCTGGGGCAGGGGCATTAGTTGTTGTAGGGGTAGTCTCTGAGACAGGAGGAGGTTTGGGTAGCTGAGATGCAGAGGGCGCTGGGCTTGTGGGTTTGTTCATCACCATAACTGACCTGTTGTCACCTTTGGGAGGAGGCTGGACCATTCTAATGCAGATAAATAGTGAAAAATTTAGATTTTTTTTATGGTTCAACAGTTTCTTGCATACAGCTATATGAAAGCTCTTTATATACGCTTTACCTATTGACTTTCATTTTAATTGGTTTGGGTCTTGGAAGTGGTTCAGGTGAGTCTACAATCTCCTGGATGAGTTGGCGGTTGACTTTATGTTTGGGCATGAAAACATCTGCCTGGTACCGAGAAATACGGCCCTCCAAATCAACGAAATCAAACATCGATAGATCACAGCGCTAAGAAAGCATAAAATTCATCTTAAGATTTTGTTGAACAACAAATCTATATTATTAATCTATATCATTTCTTATTCAAATGTATTCTTACCTTGAAGGGTGTCACTTCCAGGGCATCATGTACCAGTGAGGCCGTATGGAAAACTATTGGCTTGGTGATGAAAGGTGACTGGATGGGTCGAGGGTCGAACAAATTGGGATGATTGCAAACTTTACGAAGTTGCATTAAGATATTAATCACAGACATGAAGTGCCCACTTGCTAGAGTTTCCCTTGTCCTGTGAATTAAAAAGATATACAACCAAAAATTTAAATTAGGATTGTTTTTTTTGGCATTTAAATACAGAATAGCATTTAATTTTTTACTTACGAGGCCTGTGACATAAAGTCATCATAAAGAAACCTTTGCCTCTTTGAAAGCCGACAGCGCACCACATGCTCATATTTCTTGGGCATCTGCTTTTCCACATCAGCCTTAATCCTTCGGAGCAGGAAAGGTCTGAGCACTTTGTGGAGCCTCTTGATCAAGCCTTCATTATACTCTTGACTGCCTTCAATCATTCCCGTCAGTGGGTTAGAGAACCATTCTTTGAACTCGCGGTGAGACTGGAAGACGTGGGGCATGAGGAAGTGCATGAGGGACCACAGCTCCATCAGACTGTTCTGAAGAGGGGTTCCCGTCAGCAGCAGCCGCCTGTGACTGTAGGGGCAAAGGAGAAGAATAAATTCAGGTTTGGCCTTTAGATTATATTTTTAATTCTAAATCATAATAGGAAATAAAAAGGTCTATACAAAAAAATTCACAGATCAAAAGCATCGTCTTTTTTTAGTTTGAGTGATGTTTGCCATAGAAACACAAACCTTCTAAATGTAACTAAACAAATTTGACTTTCTTTTGTAGTTTTGCAGAGTAGTATAATGTCTAAATATGATATATTATGCTGTACTGTGTGTAAACCAGTTTTAATGGAAATACATAACTACTAATGCCCACTAACATGCATAGAACAAACTCCGCAGCCATTATGCAGTCTTTGTAGTCAATGAGATACACATAACACATAGCACTAGCAGGAAACTGAACAAGCACAAGTTTCTAAAGACTCTAAAAACTTTCTTAAATAGTTTATATTGGGGCAGATTTACTTTAAAACGGACCTGATTTAACATTAAAGGGTATCAATACATCTGAATACATCTACTGAATACAAAGTTTGTTTGTTTGGATTACATCTTTATCTAAAACTTTTTCGGATCTTTTTCGTAGATTCCCGCACATGCTCATACAAGCAGCCCTGGGCTTTTGCACCAGAGCGGACGGAGCGGACGGAGCGGACCTGAGCGCAGGTAGTGTAAATTAGGGACTGGAGCGAACAACGGTGAGGTGTGTTCCAGAGCGGAGCTTAAGACTCCAGCGTAAGACTCGACAAACCTGTTGAAATTCAGAAGACTCTGCCAGCGCTGGGACTTAAAATTCTTGATGTTTTGCGCCTCATCTAGAATCAGGTAGCGCCACGATTTCCGTCTGAATGCTTGATGATCCTGTAGCACCAGCTTGTATGAAGTGATGCACACATGGAACGCATTAGGCTTAGTCCAGCCCTAGAAAAACAAAAACACAATGTTTTACAGACTAAATAATCAGTTTTCAAAATTGGTTGCTTAAACTTCAAGGAAATAATAAGGTTACCTGTCTTTTCAGCTTTCGCTCTTTCTGGCTGCCAAAGTATGTGAGTATTTTGAAGCCAGGACACCAGCGCTTCAGCTCCATTTCCCAGTTCAACATGACACTAGTAGGTACAATGATAAGGTGCGGGCCCCAGTTACCTTTACATAAACACAAATAACATAGATTAGAACATATTGAAGTATATAACTGCTTTATAAGCGAATCAAGACTTATAATAGAGATAATAAGCTGTTACGACTGACTTACTCTTTTCACAGGCGAGGTGTGCTAGCAGAGCAATTGTCTGGATTGTCTTGCCCAAACCCATTTCATCAGCCAGAATGCCATTGAGTTTTTTTTCATACATGGTCACCAACCAGTCCAGACCAATGTGCTGGTATTCTCGTAATGTGCCATGAAGAAGGAAAGGTATAGGTGTTTTGACCTTTTAATACAAAAGAAATAAAAATAGTTTTAAATCTATTTTGTGCAAGTAGTAAAGTAGCAAGATTTAGCCAGGACATTACTCACCTTAGTTGTAGCTAAAGTGTATCCTTTAGGCTGAAGACTCTCTGCAGTGGCAGCAATATGGCTGATCTCTTTTTTTGGGCGTGAGCCAGTTGGGCTGTGGTCTCCTTCCTTAAGCAGGATCTCCATACCTTCATCACCAGAGTTATCATCTTCCTCAGTATCTTCCTTTGCACTCTCTTCCTCCTCACTGTCACCGGGTGACTCTACAAAGAAAAACAAAAACCCCACTTCAGACACATGATTTTATAATAATCACATTTGAGGATAATTTTGCATTCAAATTAACTAAAATTAAAAGACTATTAGTACATACAAGAGGTGACAGTAAATACAGCTAAAGTTTAGACAGTCAAGTTATTCAATTTAGGGATTACATAGCACCATTTACCACCAGCCTCAAGACTCATACAATATAGCAGTAACAGAAGTCCACAAGCTTGCTTACACTGCCGTGTAGACAAAGTAAATGTATTTAACCTGAGGAGGATGTGTTGCTTTCCACATCACTCTCATCTTCCTCAGTCTCCTCCTCCTCATCCCCAGACGCCTCAGAATCTGTGCTTGCTTTGGAGCCAGATGCAGATGGTGCCTCAAAATCAGATGCATATGCTCCTTTGTACTTCTCCAGCAGTTCCTCAAAGCTCATATCACCTGAAGAGAGTAGGTAGAGATCCAGTTATACACAGATACACAGCAATAATCACAGTTAAGATTGTGCCATCTTTGTAAATAATCTAAACTAAATGAAAATGGGAGCTAAAGGCCTACCTTCTTTGGCCAAGTCATCCAATTCAGCATCATGATCTACATTTCCTTCTACCTTCTCTTGGGCAGCTATAGTGTCCTCCTCATCCTCAGCTAGAAAACACAATACAAACAATGGTTTGTGTGACAAATGCATATGTTTGACTCTAAAATAATGTATGAAGAGAAAGATTACCATCTTCTTCATTGGCTGTAAACTCCCTATCTTCATCTTCCTCCTCCACAGATGAAGAGGATTCACCAGAGCCCTCATTCTCTGGGTCACCATCCTTTGATCAAAGGTATATTGTAACATACAGAATACAGTATGTAAAAAGCAAGTTGAATCAAGTGGTCTTAGAAAAACTGAGGCTGAGACTTGTCAATGGGTGTTTCAAAGAAGATATCTTCTGTTATTAGGTTAGGTATATGTATTATGTATTGTCCAATCACTTTAACTTCTTGATTTTGAGTGTAAGTGATATCAAAGCTACTCAAAGTGCAGATACAGAGATAATGTGTGCGTTCCACTGGATTAGGCCTGTACCTGAGGCAGGTTGAGCGTGCTGAGCAGTTGGTCTAGAGGTAGCAGACTTTCCTCCTTCAGCAGCTCGATCTCTCGGCGATGGCTCTCGGCGTCGTTACCTTCCTGCTGCTCTTCAACCTCAATGGTCTCCTCATCATCCTCTTCTTCACACTGAGGCTCAAAGTCTCCATCTAGAAATGTATTTTTTACAAGTTTAGAAAAAGCTAAAACATCTACAACAACAGTAGCTTGTTAATAAAAGATTTAATAATATTGAAATTTGGTATTGGTAAAATCATCACAATCTGGGGTTATTTTATTGCTGTTTTTAAAATGTATTGAACCAACTTAAACTTATAAACAGAGCTCCAAACTTCCATTATCAAGAAAGGGTGAAGGCATCAGACAGGTTAAGCAAGTTGAAAAACCGGTTTAAGTGTAAAATGTTCTAAAAATCTGAATTATTAAAATTAAGACTATTTTAAGCTTTGGCAGAACAGCAAACTGCAACACAGAGATTGCTATTGTTTTCGGCCTATTCTTTACTCGGCTTTGTTTGAAAAACTTAGCACACAAAACTGTCATTTTTACATTGACATTGAACGGCCTCATGTTATAGCCTTATAGTGTAAACAAAATATTCAACAATATGAACAAAGTCTTTTTTCCTCTTGTAGAAGCCTTGGAGGCTGTCATTTGTGAGTAGCTATGACAACATCTCTATCTGAACCAGTGATTCAGCTTTGAAAACAGCCTTAGTATGACTACATGCAGCCTGTAGGCACCACATTCTATGCATTTTTATATTATCATTAGGGATTCAACAGTTCACTTTGTCCACGGTTTGGTTCATACCTCAGTTTTTGAGCCACGGTTTCGGTTCGGTTTCGGTTTGGCTTTGGTGCAATTGGAGAAAAACTGAAGAAAATATAATATTCCGTCTTGAATATAAATAATAGACATTCATTTTACACCAAGCAACTCACAAACTCATATTCTGGATCTAAAGTTTATCAATCAATTACTTAGGCTCTTTTTAGATTGATAGGTTTCATTTAATTTAGTAATTACATTTTCTTTAAGAGTTGCCCATTAAAGAAATACATAGCGCACTTTGTTATTTTAGTAAGTTCATGTAATATATAATATGGAGTATGTTCAAGTATTTTTAAAAGCAACAAGTCCCAAATGACTGCTGATTAAACTGAATTAACGTGTCTCCGTGCAGACACGGTCAAACATGACCAAACAAAGGGTTAAATCAGGGAAGCACGCAGTGCTGGTGCTTGACCATTTCAGTGAGGAGAGATAGTGCCACTGAGCAAAAGAAAAAAGGGGGGAAAAGCAGTGGGTACATCCACAGTGATCAGTGCAGAGAGAGAGAGAAAAGACCAGTTCAGAAGTAAACAGAAGCACGTGGAGAGCGAAACAAAATTAAAGGGGAAAAAGCAGCACTGGTGTATGTGTGGGTTTAAAGACTATTGAACATGGATGGTGTAACGTACGATTCGGTTTTAAACCGAGAATTGTTGCATCCCTAATTCTCACCATCTTCATCGACGGGAACTGTCTGAGATTTCTGAGGAGTTGCAGCTACAGTTTCTGCAGGTCTGTTTGGGGCGAGAGACTTGCTGAGAAGATCTGAGTATTTTTCTGTTTGTCCCACAATAAAATCCAGTTGTAAGTCCAGGGCCTTTTTTCTCTTTTCTTCAAGTCGAGACTGCTGCTTGTATTGGACCACCTATAATAACAGAAAGGTATACCATTTTAATTAAACTAAGCCTAACTGATCTGTCAGAATTGTACAGTCACAAAGCAAAAACTAAATTCATAGAAAATATTTTAACCAAGCTATACCTTCTCCACACTGCTCCAAAATGCTCGCACTTCCTTTGCAATAGAGGCAGCAACTCTTCTGATTTTGGCATGCTCGTCTCTCTTTGCCTTTTCTTCTTTTTGCCTCAGCTCTTCATGATGTCTCATAACCATCCGTACAACCTTATAAAAACAGATGACAATAAATTAATAGTTGTATACAGTTGAAGTACCTTTGTGAAGTTATGTATATTTTTACTTTTCTAGCCACTCCTCTTTTCCAGCGCCTCTCCTGGGCAAAGTCAGCTGAGAGCCACTGCATTTCTTCACATAGATAATCCCAGTGCACTTTTGGTCGAGGTGGCTCTGTCAGGCGAGTGAGACGCTTCATTGACCAGAAACCCTCTCGCTTCATTGCCTGTGTCCGATGCTCAATGTCTGCTTCCTGTAGTACACAATACTCATTTTCACTCTTGGTAATCCAAATAGTGAAGCCAACTCACATAATTTTAGACATTACAAAATAGTCTGTCATATTTTTTTTTTTTTATCTGGTAGCAAGTCTGGCGATATAGATATTACTATTACAAAAAGATAAAAGCTGTACAGGTTAAAAGCCATATTAATAAATAATAATCACAAACTCACATGTTTAGCCAACTCTGCCATATCCGAGTGTCGTTCACCACGTGATCGCTGTGGTGTGGTTTGATCATTTGGTGAAGAAGTAGGAGACATAAGCCTTCCATGAGAGGGTCTGTCAATTCGAGTTCTGGACCAATCGCTGCTGGACGATGGCCCAGGACAGGGTGAGGACATAGGGGGGGACCCAGGAGATGAATTTACTGAAACTCTGTCTGCAATCCACTGACGAACCTGTAGACCAAGAACAAAGAATTATGGAAAAGACTATGCATAGTTATAAGATGCCAGTGAGTAAGTAAAGATCAGAAACAGTGGAGTAATCATCTCGTGCAGCGTTTTAGACATAGTGCAACATAAATGCCAAATATAAGCCTCAAAGCAGTAAAAGTGATTGCGTGATAGAGTCATGCTCATAAATGTCCTGCCACAATGCCTAACACCACTTACCTTCAGGAACAGTGCCTTTCTGTCTGTCCTGTTCTGTCCATGCTGGAAAACACACATGGCTTAGCATGCGGCCAGAACTTAAAAGTCACTACATTAAATCATATGATGAAAACTGCATG
>JAVQKD010206511.1:0-10685 GCA_036025635.1 Philypnodon grandiceps
ACACATTGCACCAGTATGGTACCTCCCACGGGTGGTGGGTCCACGGGAGGGCCTAACAGCGTGTGCTCGGGCGGGGACTCGAACCACCGACCCTCTGGTTGAAGGGCGAGCACCTACCCTCTGCGCCACCGCTGCGGCTGCAGACAGATAATGACAGATAATGCCTAATGCTAGTGAACTGTGCAATTGGCTTGAAACCACATCTTTTTGAATTTTGCATGTTAACTGGAGCTTGTAGCACAAATGGACAGGCAACATTTTGAACCAATTCTATCTGCATCAAACATTTAACACAGTACAGTTAACAGTTCATCTGAGAGGCTGTTTGGGAAAAGCTAAGTGGAGTTCATTAAAAGTCTGCTGAAAGTGGCTGTGAGCACCATCTGCGTCAGGGCCGTGTGCGTCCGGAGAGACCCACATTAGAACGCAATAAATGTTTGCACACATCGCTCCCACAGTGACTCCACTACTCACTTGCAATTTACATATAATCCTTGCTCACATTACTATAAACAGCACTACCAAAATACATGAGATATCTGCATGAAGCCACTTAATGTTGGCCCCATAGACACTTAGACAGAGCATTAGGGGTAAACACAGTTACAATTGCGCTGATCTTTAAGGACCTTCAAAAAGATGGACCTACCAGAAATACAGTTAATATGATTATTGGTCATATAAAACATGACCAAGTATTTTTGGACCAACATTTGGGCATGGGCTTTATTGGCTTACTCAAATGACAGCCTTGGTGAATATATATGTAAATGTATTTGTAGAATGTACCCCACCTCTGGCCCAAAGCAGCCAAGCAGTTATTTCTATCGTCAATTATTTCATCATGTCAATTTGAAATGATACAGTATAATGTATATCACCGTGTTTAAAAAAAAAAAGTCATGTAAAGGTATACAAATCACTGACTCTTACCAGCTACTATGGGCCTTAAGTGGCTTCACGTTTTTTGCTGGGCTAACAGAGAGACACACACTGACCATTCACTCAGAGTCAGATGGATGTCATGGTGTATAATCACACACACACTAACTTAATACATGAATAAATACACAGTTAAATATGTTTCAAACCAGCACATTATCCCGCTCTAAAAGGGTAGACTGTTGAGTGTCGATGCACCTCTGTCTCTTTGCCCAAAATGGCCGCAGCAGTTCCACCTGATCTTCCATTACATTGTTCCTCTACACTCTGAGAAAGAGAGCCACTGACGACTGAGTCTTTAAACGCTGAGCAAACTCACATCGAATGAGACTTGGAGAAAACGCACTGTATCTGAAACAAGAGGATGAGACTATGGTGTCCATATGCTAGTCGGTTCATTATTGTAAAATTATACAATTATGTATGGTTGTAAGTTAATGGTCCCTTTTACGTATTCAGATTCTATTATATGTGTACATGGAGACTCGGGGTGGCGATGACGAGGGTGGATAATATCAGGGGGAAGTGAAAATTAGCTATATTGAGATTGATCCAGATTGGGTTGGTTTTGACAGAGGAGCAATAGTGAATATATGGTAGACGGATGAGGATGAGGTTAGTGCTACCAGACAGGAGGCCTAGAGGAAGACTCGCTGTGAGGTGGTAGAGCAAGTCATTGTGCAGACCTCAACTAAAGAAAATGCATTTCATGGTGGTGTTCAGGTAATAGTCGAGAATATAAAGCTACAACAATTGTGCCTGCAGTGGTATAGAGCTGAGAGAATGTAGCCACAACCAGGAAATGTATGGAAATGAATCTGTCAAAAAAAAAAAAAAACTCAGGTAAAAATCTCTCTGGCCACGTTATTGGGCACATATTGACCTGCTTGTATATGCTCTGTATCATTTCAGAATTTGTATTTAGCTTTACAAGTACCACTAACATAAACCAAATCATGGCAAAAGAAGTGTGTGAAGATGTCACTTGGACCAGGTATCTGCAATTGGGCTCCAAGTCTGTATAGTCCTGGTCATAACTTGGTTTAGTCCTGGTTTAGAAATGATTTAGAGCTGTTTTGACCTGGTTTAGTCCTGGTTTAATCCAGATTAGTCCCGGTTTGCTTCAGTCCTAAACATTAGCTTTTTTGGTCCCGGTTCAGACCTGTGTGTGCTGCTTTTGTATTCACTGGGCTGATGGGAATCCTGTAGCAGAATCGGGGGCAGGATGAACGGTGGGAAGCCCAAAAGAGCCTTACCAGCTGACAACCACAGGGCTGCACTGGCACTGAAGGATCTGCCTGAGCTGAGTGGAACAGAGCTTGGTACAGGAGGAGTCCCAGGTGGAGGAGGGGGTGGAGGGGGTGGAGGTATGAGGCAGGTGCTGTCATCAGTGATTAAGAACACGGCCCACTGAGAAAACAGCAGCTCCCTGTGTCCCATTTAGGATCATCTGCATCACACCTCTCACATAGACAATGAAAATGCTATGTTTGTGATGGCACAATATATCCAGAAATATTTTAAAAGCTGGATAAAATACTTGATAGTGACTCCAAACCTGTTCCAGACTTGAATTCAACAATAGCACTCGCTGGCCACTTCATTAGGCAGACCATGTATCTAATAAAGGGGCTCTTTTCACCACAAAGACACCGCTTACCGTTTAGATTTGTCTTGTACATGTCTTATGCCTGAGGAAGTTCAGTTGCCGTGGTCCGACTAGCCGGTCTATGGGTTACCACCATTAGCCGTACCTAATAAAGTGGCCAGTGTAGTGTCTCGAAGTGACTGCGATTCCAATAGAGTTAACTTTACCTAAAAAGAAAATCTAGAAAAAGGACTGCTTTCAATGCGTTAAAAAATTCTGTGACTCCAAACCAATGCCAAGTACGATTTTTTTTTTTTTTACTGATCAAAAATGGTCAGTTAGTCGCAGGGCTGACACACCACATTCTTTTGCTGGGTGCAGTTTTTACATGCTCCTTAAGAATTCATTTATTTTAATGCAATTGGTATCATTCATTTTTTTTTCTCACTAATCACATTCTTCAGGCTGGGCCGTAAGTTTCCATACAAAGAAAAATGTATAATGAATATTTTTTATGTTTCAGATACCCTAGACCAGGGGTGGGCAAACTGCGGCCCGGGGGCCACATGCGGCCCTTTGGGCTTTTTAATCCGGCCCCCCAAGCATTTTCTCATATTTTTTAAATGATAAAATATTTCTCACTCGCGTTGTTATAACCTGCAGTAACCAGTTAACTCCACATGGACACTCACGTTGTTATAACCTGCAGTAACCAGTTAACTCCACATGGACATATGTCTTCACTGAAGTCCGTTTTAAACCCCATGTGGCTTATGAGTCAAAAAGTTTGCCCTCCCCTGGTATAGGCAGATTCACATACAAGTAAATCTGTAATAGTTCTGGCACTATTGCATTGTTGGCCTCACGGAGTCGTTTGTCCTATACAGAAGGTTGAAAGTTCAATTCCCGCTCCATCTAGTACATACTGGCGTTGTGCTCTTGGGCAAGACACTTCACCCACGTTGCCTGAATGTCGGATTGGGGTGTGTTTGGTGGTGGTCGGGGAGGCCTTAGGTATGGCAGGCAATTATTTTATTTTATCTAAATGTACAGGCATGTATTGGGACACTGTGAATACTACATTTGATTTTGTAATAATGCAACTCGATTTCCCTGTTCCACTTTTAAAATTGTATGAAGAAGCATTTATTCAGACACTGTGACTTCCCCATTCCCAGTATTTGCTTAATATTATGGAGTATTATATCCAAAAATACAATCTTTCCAAAGGCCAATGTAACTCAATTTCCCTGTTCAATTCCGTGCCCCTGAACATTTGCATTGGAGATTGAATTGTTAGCTCTAATAGATGGATGGCCACGTTCTGCTCAGCTGACATCACCAGTAGAGAACATCTCAGAGGAGTCGGGCTTGACCAGGTTTTACATTAAAATAAGCTCATGTGTAAAAGTGTAGTGTCACACTCGTTGGTTCTGACATCTGAGGCGCTCATCTCCAACCTTTTCAACAGGGAAGTGGTTTTACAGCTCTTCTGGGACACTGACAAGATACCTGAGTTAGCATGAAAATCAGTCAAAGATTTCATAGTATAAGAAATACATGGGCAAACATACAGAGACTTGCACGCGTAACCTTCAGTGGAGTGTGGTTGTGGGGTTGGAGGTCTTTCTCTGCTAAAACAAAGAACTGCTTACACAAGAAGCTTGGGGCTACACT
The DNA here is from genome assembly GCA_036025635.1 of Philypnodon grandiceps. Taxonomy (NCBI): domain Eukaryota; kingdom Metazoa; phylum Chordata; class Actinopteri; order Gobiiformes; family Eleotridae; genus Philypnodon; species Philypnodon grandiceps. The sequence continues at coordinate 4,208 of JAVQKD010206511.1, forward strand.
TATAAAATAATATGTTTTAGTTTGTGCTTATTTGCATTTCTTAAAAACATATTTTTGTTAATGCAGTTAATTAATGAGAAATGATGACTGTGATGAAAAGTAAGTTTGAATATGTATTCGTTTGTGCAATTATCGTAAAGTTGTTCAATTCCCTATACTGCTGACGTGTCCTCGGGCAAGACAACTCGCTCTCAGTGACTGCCTAGGTTCTATTGAGCACTTGTGAGGGGGAATGGTTCTTTGAGGCTAGAATTGAGTGCCTATAGTGATTATTATAAAATCACTAAAATGTAACTAATATAAAAATATCTCAAAATGCATAGTTGTGGTAATTCTGATTTAGACCTAGTTAACTCTTGACTTGGTTTGGATTCAGGCTCATTTTTGTCCCGTAGAATGGTACTCAGTGAGACAACTCGTCCAAAAACACAATCAAACACAAATGTATCCAAACCCCAAATCAGGTCCAAAACTACCAGTCCATCCTTCTTCCTCAGCCTTCAGTCACCTCCCTGCCCCAACCCTGGTCCGTATTAAACCTCTTTGCAGGAGCATATAGTAAAAACAGTAAAACTCCCTCTATCTGCGTCTTTGGAAGGGCAGCGTTATTGGTGTGAGCCCAGAAGAGCTTGTTTCTGTCTTTGCACTGATTAAAACATTCATCAGGCCTGAAGCAGCATTGATTAAACCATGTGCTGTGCTTCTACATGTAGACAATACATGGACCGAGGAAGGGGAAGAGGCTGCTCTAAGGTACACTCTGTTCTGGGAATTACATAACTGACCTAATGATGACTAAGGTGTTGTGTTTGGACCAGTGACGTCAAACTGAAATTGAAGGTAAATTTAGAAGATTGATGGGACACAGATGACTGGACTTTTTGGGCCCTTGAAAGTGGTCGATATCAAACGGACATCATATCCAAACATTATTTGCAGTTTGGGTAACAGTCTGCTCGGGATGGTGGTTAGCACTAAACTAGATCATTTTTTTTGTGCACACCAATATAATGTATTTTATATACATACAAATCTTGCAGGTGTTCACATGTGGCTTGAGCCTATCCCAGCTACTTTGGGCATGAGGCCGGGTACACCCTGGACAATGACCAGTCAATTACATGGTTATTACTTGGAGATATGCACAAAAGTACTGTAACATATCAGAATGCTTGAAGAGAACCCACTGTAACATGGGGAGGACAATCAGACTCTGTCCCCAGACATGATAGTCAACATCAAACTGTTTTGCCCTCGCCCTCCTTCCAACACAATATCATATTTTGTTATTGAAGACCCATTGGACACTGTATATTCATATTCATGTTAGCTAATGTTTCACCAACTTATTCTCTTTTACTAGACCTTAGCTTGTGCAGTTTCATACATCCATCCATCCATATTCTTCCGCTTGTCCGAAACCGGGTCACGGAGGCAGCAGTCTAAGCAGGGAACTCTTGCCTTTGACCACCGCCCGATCCACATTGCACCAGTTGGGCAGGGACTCGAACCACCGAACCCTCCGGTTGAAGGGCGAGCATCTACCCACTGCTTGTGCAGTTTCACTAATAGTTATATATTGACATAAACTAGACAAAACTAATGGTCAATACATCTCCCGTCATAACATCAAAAATGACTAAATCATTTATGTGAAGACTATTTCAATAGGATCAACTGCAATAACTGGCTGCTGACATTTTGAGATTGCACTGGCTTGCTTTCATTTCCGTGCTTTGCAGACCATCCAGACAGATGTTATATTAACACAACTGCTGCGGGATGAAAAATGAAGGGAATTCCAGCAGTTCCATTTGATTAAGAGATCTCAGGCTCATAAAGTGTGGGAGAGAAGTTCCAAACTCATGTGTTATCAAAGCTCCTGATGTTGGAGATAAGGCATTGGCTGACTGAATGTTGTTGGTGTATAAAGGTGCATGAGGTGGGTTTAGGTCAGGACATAGTGGTGGCTGGGCAACTATAAGTCCAGTCAACAAACTTATCATAGAAAGTTGCATCTGTAGGTCAAATAGTGTGAAGCCAAATCTGTTACTGTATATACTTTCCCTTATTTCTTGGGGCATTGTGGCATTTTGGCTGTATTTGGGGTAAAGCCACTTTGAGCTGATGTTGGTATGATTCTCAAGCTCGCCTGCGATGATCTTGCTGTGTGGAGTCTGTATGTCCTCCCTGTGTTACCCTGGGTTTTTTCTGTGTGCTTCAGCTTCCACCCCTGGCCAAAGACATGCATGTAACTTTGACCCATAGTAATTGAATGTGAGAGTTAATGCGTATGTGTCAGCCCTGCCACTGTTTAGACTTTACCCCACCTAAGGCCCATAGATGCTGGAATAGGCTCTGCGACTCCTTTGCGAACATGCAGAAGTAGACAAATGAATGAATTATGCTTGCATAAAATATATTTCAATGTTCGGAGATGACTGATACATGGACAGAAACTAAACTAGGACTAGGGCTAACTCAAACATAGTTATATTTGACCACTGACAGTTGTCATGACGGCCTGAACTGCTCTAGTAAATGCCAGTGTACCACTAGTTATACCTGTACCACAACTTGAGAACCACTTAATTAGATTATGGCATTTCAAAGCATAGTAACCAATTATTTACCCAGTCCCACTTATGCGCTGGTCCACATGGTTCATTCACATTCCTATAGAGTTCTCTCCAATAAATTTAATTGCAGCCACAGACGCAGAAGCCACTCATCACTTTGTAAAAAATCTGTCATTTTCTCAGGAGCTTGTCCCCAAATCGGCAAATGGTGCGGCATACACACACAAAGATATTTCCAATCCGTCTGACAGCGCCGGCCACAGACAGGTGCGTCTTTGGCTTGGTTGCGTTCGGTGGAGTATAATTCGGTGTGTGATTGGCTCCATTGTTGCAGCGCTCATCTTTCTCCTGGCTGTTTATGCATCTGTCCGTCCAGCTGAGAGGACGGATGAATGGAGGTTGGGGTGTCAAGCCGTTCCCCGGAGGGACGGTAAACACAGTCGAAAAAAACAACCCAAACCAGGCGGACACACCAGGAATGTTAATGCCTTGTGTGAGAGACTACCTTTTATAGTTTTGGTAGTTTCTTCAACAAATATTCAAACTCCCAAAGATAACTGGCCACTTTATTAGGTCGACTCCTGCTGTAGGGCACCTGTGTGTTCAGAGATGGTCATCAGCAAACCTTGATGTAACATTGTTGTTATTTGAGCTTTCAATTATCTTAAACCAGTCTGGCTTTTTTTTGCCCACGGAAGTGCCACTTACTAGAGGTTGTCTTTTTCAAACCATTCTCTGTAAAGTCATTTATGTTTTATTGCATTTTAGGAACTATCTGTAATTTCATCCAAAAGTCTAAGATCCCTAATGTGTCTCTGACTATAGTATTATGTACATGACTAAATACATTGGTGTAGTTTCATAGGCTGATGTGCCATTTGAGCCAGATTCAGGTTATGGGCAACAGTTCTGTGCCTAGTTCAGTGTCTTTATCCTTTACTCCACCCTAGTTTTTATTCCATTCCTTGGTGTCTGGCTGCTTGTTTACTGCTCACTAGAGTTAATTAGGCATTTTACGGTTGATTTCAAGTCAGACAAAGATGGCCGCTGTCTGGTCTTTGACGGCCACTCAAGGACTCGGCACGGGGGCTCGGGACACATGCACTCAGCCGAGATTGTGTTTATAGTTTTTATGCTAATACATGTGTGCCCATAAGTTGACACAGTGCTAGATATCAGTATCTTTTATGTGTGTGTTTTTATAAAGTCATTGCCCAGACTGATTTATAAGCTTGTAATATCTTTACAAGTGACCTGGACCACCTTCACCAATATTATACAAACACCTTGTTACGACCTGGCTCGGGGAGCTGTAACAAAAACGATGGGTGACAGGAGGAGATGTGAAGGTGTAGGTGCGGATGGGTTTTTGCAGGTGAGGAATGTTGTGTTGAGGATGTAGAAGGGTGGTCGGGTCGCAGCCAGGCTGTTGGGGGCGAGCAGGCACAAGTGAGGGGAGCTGGGGCATTAATACCGGGATGCACTGTGCCCCAGAGAATCACCGGGTCAGTTTGCCGTCGGCCACACCTCGACACAATCAAAGGACATAGTACAGGCTATTGTTAATTATTATTATATTATTAATTAGGCATTTTACGGCTGAAACGTCACACACCACGCCAAAGAAACTCTGCCCAGTCGTTTGAACTCATACCAGGAGTTCTTTAGTTCAGGGGTAGATGCTCTTTCCATTGAACAATAATGCCCTTATGTTTCATATTTGTTAAAAAAACTCACTAAAACTAGAAATTAGGGTCACACTTTATTTTACACAGGCCCTAACTAAATTATATATACCTCATTAAGGACAATGTAATACATACAAAATCAAATGTGACCGAATTATGCGTTTTTACAGTCTCACAGTCTCTTTCTTTTCAGGTTCTTCTTGGGACCCCACAACAAATCAACTGCCTCCAGAGTTTTTTATTTAACCAGAGTTGTGACTGGCCCACAAAGTACACTGACTTGTCATACCAGAAAAAAACTATATGCTGCTGGTTATTTACAAAAGCACTAAATCAGATGGTCGTCAGATGTTTTATTTATTAAATAGTGTACTTTAGTGACCCTTTCTCCTCCTTGCAGGCAACACCCACTTCACTTCATCAGACCAAGATACTAAAGGTGTACACGTTAAAAAAGTCATGAACCAAAACCTAAAACAGCTTTAAAACCATCTCACCTTCTCACACTCAGTATCTCTCACCTTCACTGTTACAAATGTGAGCTGACACGAGCAGGAGGCTAAACCCAGTGTTAGCGAGTGCAGCCTGTCATGTGAGCGGAGTTAGCGTCTCCGTGATGGCTAACAAGAGAAGACATCACATTAGCCTGCGCGGCGTGTGTTAGCGAAGCTGTTGTGTGAGCGGTGCCGGTGTAGCTACGGGTGTAGAGCTCATTCATGCTCAAAGAGTGTGACAGAGCAGCCGGCAGCAGTAGCCCTCACCTGACAGGTTGACGTGAACACTGCCTTTTACAGCTCAGGCAGAGGAAACATGATGACATTACAACTGTATAGATTATGATAATACTTGTTTTTCTTGACTTTTTAGCTCAAGTTTTTCCATGTCATGTTTTGCTTGCGTCCGATCAGGCTGGAATAAAAAACATTATATCCTCAGAGTTGATGTGTTAAAAGGATTTAATAAGAAGTCTACTAAACTGCAGCTCTTGTCAGGCCTGAAGCAGCATTGATTAGCTGCTGACTCTGTCTGCAGTGGTCAGCAGCTGTAAAACTGGTCCTAGGACGGGACATGGGGTGAACCAGCGACAGGCGATGCAGGGACCGAAGCCTGGAAATTTGTTATCCGATCAATCAAACAAGCTACTGTAGGTCCAATTGCTGAATATGTTTTTGCTTGCTCTGGTATAAAGGTGTCAGAATAGGTGGCTGCATGTTAGACAGGTGGTCATAACGCATAACATTGATAAATCTTGGTAGATGAATGTTTATTCAATATGGCTTCTAATAAAGACACTGGAACTAAGTGATACTAGAATTTATATGAATTTCTAGGCCGCGGTTCTCGCCAAAGCATCGTGAGTTCGAATCCGGCTCGCGACGGTTCACCAAATCACCAAAAAAACCAAAAACCTCTTTTTCTAAATTCCTGAATTCATGTCAGTCTACCGTCCTACCAAACAAAGCTGAAAAATGGGCAAAAAAAATCTGTAATTTGCAACAATTGCCAAATATTTCTCCACGCATGAACTCGATTCGCTTTGAATATAGTTTTTTTTTTTAAATCTCACTTTCTACAATTGTAACAACGCCCACAAAATTCTGCATTTGGCTCCAACAGTTTTTAGTACATGCAAACTGGAAGACTATCAGACAGAGCTAATTTCATGTAACCATTTGTGCATGATATGTACCCGGGGCTGCAAACATGTTGATATTGTTTGGATTGTAAAACGTCCCAGTCTGTCGTCTCCCCATTGGTTTCTCTTCTAACATACTCTGTGCCCGAACAACAATCGACATCTTGGCGTCAGAAATGAATGCGTTTGTTTGTTTGTTGCGTGAAACAGGTGGCCGGCCCCCGGAGCTAAATGTAGAAACACAAAGTCATTAACATGTCTGAAGTGGAGCGGAAAAAAGCCCCGGCTAGAGGACGTCTGAAGCAGGGAACGAGCGTGAGCTGGTTTTACCATATTGTCCATAGGCACTGGAAATGCACCAAGAGCATTTAGACAACCTGGTGATGTCTGATACTAACTTTATTACTAACTTTATCAGTAGGATTTTGATGTCTGATTGTTGTGTGTTTGATCCAGGGCAGCTGTGGCTATAGGTAGCTTACCACAACAAATATCTGACTGTGAAATGAATGAATAATGCACATAATAGTAAAGAGCTTCTAAAAGAGTTCTGGGAAAGGGATATTGTTCCCAAC
>JAVQKD010209306.1:0-17068 GCA_036025635.1 Philypnodon grandiceps
TACAATGTTTTCTATTATATAAATATAATGTTATAACTATTACTTACTTTATTATTATTACTTATTACTATTACTCACCTATTTACTTTAAGTGTATTTTTTGCACCGTTAACTAAAAATATACTTTTATTTATACTTTTGATTTGTTTAAAGAACGGCAGGTGTCAGCTGTTACGGTTGAGTTTTACTGTGACAGGAAACTGATGTCCTCTTTTTTTCATCCTTAAAAACAAAAAGGAAGTTTTCAAATTCACGTTTATGTTGTGCTGCTTTAGCTTTGCCTCCGCAGTATCAGGTTTGTACAGACTTCTCCAATGGACGTATACCAAGAGGCTGTGGACTACCTGGAGACTCGACGCGTGTCCAGTAAGACATCGACTTTGTTCTTTTTAACTTGAGGACCACAGCAACTCATGGCTACGGAAGACTTTCAGTGCATGGCAAATATGATTATTAGCGTTTAGATTAGGATGCTGGTGTCTTAGAGAATATTATCACTGAAAAAATCAAATAGAAGGCATATTACTTTGGTATATGAAGTTTTTTCTTTTGGTTTTGATCTGAATTTTCCTCGAACTCTGTGCTAGATTATGTCAAGTAGCCCACTGTAACACACACTATAGCCTATGTCTGAGAGAAGTTGCTGTATTTATTTTTTATTTCCCCAAGCATGATTGTCCAAACCTCCATATTTCCTATTGTGTCAGTTGTAGCAGAAGCAGAGCAAGATGTTTTTGAGGAGGATGTTTTCTCTGAGAAGGTTGTTCCCAGTCACCTCTCTCCTCTTCACACTCTAGACCTGCCAGACACACCGGTGGGAAAAATAAAACTATTACCAAGGTTTATATTTAAGAACCTTACATTTTTAATGCATTGGTAGAACATTTCTTTTAGACATTGTGCAGTGAAAAGGAGATGTTGGATCGAAGGCTGGTGGTCCTCAAAGGCATCCTGGACAGCGAGGAGGTCTATCTCAATGAACTGGAGACACTACTAATGGTAAAAACAGAATTGATCTAATATTCTATTATTATTAATATATCTAATATAAGTATGTAGTAAAATAATATGATGTTTTTATTATGTACCCAACTATGATAATACCAGGTGTGTGCAAGACTGACAGCCCATGTTTAACTTCCTTGTTTAAGCACAAACAGCCAATGGCAATGCTCTAGATCAAGAGACGAGGTTCCTCTTTTTGTCTAATAAAACAAAATCTTTGTTTTTGAGCGCGCACATTTACATTGACAGGAAATCACACTCAAAATGACTAAAATAGTAGTAGTTTTGAGGGGAAGTGGTCTTTCTTATGAACAGTCAATGCAGCCCAGTTCCTCTTTCTTATTGGACCATATGTGAAAATGAATCAGGAACTGTGTTTTATTATGAAATATTGGGCATTTATGTTTTTTATTTCTCTCTGTTTATTCTTTCTCTATGCAATGAGCCAATGTTTTATTTTGAGAAATATGTATGTATGTATGTAGTAACACATTAATTGACTTTCCTGTTAAAGTATATTTCCTTTACATTTCCTTTGTTGTTCACAGCCCATGAAGGCTCTGCGGGCCTCAGCTGGGACGTCCCAGCCGGTCCTGTCCAGTCAACAGGTCCAGACCGTCTTCTACCAAGTCCCAGAGCTCAGAGACCTGCACCACAACTTCTACTTAAGTCTGAAAGCACGACTGAGTCCTTACTCTGAACCTACACATCCAGAGAAACCAGGCTCTGAAGCAGAAACTGAAACTACACACCAAAGATTTGAGCTGAGCGTGGGTGACTTGTTCCTCAAAGTAGTAAGTTGTTTGGATCAACTAATGCTACTGTTCACCCATGAATCAAGTTTCCATGCAAAAGAGGGCATATGTGTAGCCATATAATAGTATATACCTCAGTTATGATGTATTCAATGTATTCAATAATTGAGTTCAGAATTTACTCAATATAAACTATATAAGATATTGACTGTATGCATTCAAAAATCTCACAGATTTTCAAAATACACATGTATTTACTACTTAGTGTTTTGTGGTGCTTATAGGTGAACCAGATTGGTGTATATGGAGGCTTCATTGAAAACTATGAAGATGCTGTTAAAGTGGTTCACAAGTGCACACAAGCCGACCCTCGCTTCCGAACGTTAGCAGAGGTACACTCTTCAACCCCAGTGCACATTACATGTTTTATATTTAGCCCTCATTGTTCTTTTTCCTCCAGAGCATGATGTCTAATAATAACAGATCCCCAAAAAGTCGCACCATATATACTTTTGAAGGTATTATAGCTGCTTCATATAATGTACCTCATGTTTCATGTGTCCATAGTTGTCAGAAATGTCTGGGGAATTAAGTGTTTTTATTTGCAGCACTTTTGTACAAGCCCTTGGACAGAGTCACCAAGACCACGTTGGTGTTGCATGTGAGACATTACAAACCACTTTCTATTATCTATTAATCATAAAACCGCTACTTCACATATAAAGGTCATACTTATCAAACACCTTTCTGTGATTGTCTAGGACCTTTTGAGGACCACACCTGTAGAGCACCAGGATTACGCCGCCTTACAAGAAGCTCTCAGACTGTCTCGCAGCTTCCTGTCTGGGGTCAATGAAAGTTCACAGAGCAGACGAGAGGTCACACTCACTCATGACCTGGTGGGAAGCAAATCAGTCATCTCTGTACACTGCAAGAAAGGAATGTCTAGATTGGATTCAAAATACTAATCTTCATTTAACTAGTTTTGACTATTTTATTGAGGTATTAGGTGTAGAATTGTCATATGTCAAGTACAATTTTCTTATTCCACTGGCAGTGTAGAAAGAACTTTCTAAGATATATGACAATATGATGAAGTAGTTTGTTGGCTGTAGACACGGCAGCTGATTCGAGATGGCTTCGTGGTGGATGACAGTGAAGGGGAGCGTAGTCTGCGTCATCTCTTCCTGTACACTGACCTACTGCTGTGTACTAGATTCAAATCTGCAACCAAAGGGTATCCACAACATATCACAACATTACAGCTTGTTTTTGCATTAGCTGATTGTTTATATGATTTTTTTTTTTTAAAGAAAGCCGGATCAGTACAGATTTGATTGGTATTTGCCCCTCGCTGGTCTCAAGTTGCGATGCTTCTTAGAAGAGGGATCACCTGATGCACAACTTCGCCTTCAGAACATGCGTGCTAAAATGTACCAGTTACATAAACAAATGCAGCATCATGCGGTAGGTGTGTTTTAAAAGATGAAACAACAGCCCAGTATGTGGACAAGAAAATATTAATAAGTGTGATTGTGATGCAGAAGGGGTCCAGGGCTCGTAACTGGAAGAAACTGGAGCAACTAGAGCTGATGCTGTTCACACATGCACCTGTTTATAGGCTTGAACTGCAGAGCCCAAGTGGAAAGGTTGTATAATATGCTACGGAGATATCTCAAAATCACTGTATAGTTGCTACAAATTGACTTATGTCCACTTTGTCCAAAGCAGAGTCACACACTGATGTCTTCATTGTATGAGCTTGAAGAATGGAGGGAGGCCATACACAAACTTACCAAAGAAAGTAGGGATGCACAAAATATCCCAGTAACAGCAAAATGAATATCTGAATATATAGGGCAATAATAGGGTCTTTAATTTGACATAAGAAAGTAGTGCTGCACAATGTATTGCAATTATTGACAGGAAATGCTTTGGCCTTGTTTTAATCCTCATTTAGTCTTTACTGTTCAACAAGCAATGAATGAGCTAGTTGTATTTAATGGCATTGAAAAATATAATATCACAATGTTCGAGTCGTAATGTTCCAATCTAATTGTAGGTAGAACGTGATACAATTGTAACTAAACTGTTCTAAGAAAAGAACCATTTTGTGTCATAGTGGTTTGCCCTGATTCTTGTCTGTATTGACTATGTATATTTGCAGACATAGAGAGCTTGCCACCAGACTTGCTCACTCTCACCGCAGCCTGTGTCAAACTTAGAATGACCCAGCACCCGCCTCTACACAGCACCAGCATCGGTATCCTCTTCATTCTCCTCATCCTGCTTAGACACATCACTTCCTTTTTTGGAAATCTTACTCATTTCAAGTGATTTTAATCCTTGTCTCTTTTTGTCCACAGAGAAGAGGGAGGTGTTGTGTGGAACTCTAGCTCTGGTGGTCCATTCTGCAACAGGTCTACAGCAACCAGCTTGTAAGTGTAATGTTCCTTAACGGCAGCATTATTTGAATCATTTACAATGTAGGCAAACAGCATTTTGTTTTGCATCCTAGGTGTGTATGTCTGTGTAAAAGTAGATGGATATGACTTTTATGAAACGCAAGCACAGACACACTCCTCTGGCCACACTTTGAGCCCGCAGTGGGAACAGGTAAGAGAAGACATTTCTACAATGGTGCCAAGGGTTATTGTCAAGGGTAAGGAGTAGTTTTTCAATGTCTCACAGCAAGAAGGTTTGCATATTATTTATACTGACAAATGCTCGACATGCCACACCTTTTTGGTTTACAGTTGTGGAAGTTACTCAAAGGCGAGCCACATTTACTACCAGTGTGCAAATATGCTCTGTCTATATGATACGTGACTGTATATTGTCTAGACAGCATCTGATCTCCCCTCAACTTACCAACGTGTAAATCCTGTTAACATGATCTACAGTGATAAAAAAAAATCCTACGAGTAGCTAGAATTGAAAGTGCAGAACACGTATGTTATTGTCATCCTAAAAAAATCCCCCTTTTCTTTCCAACAGGAGCTGTACTTCCAGGTGGACGGGACAAGGCACATGAGAGTGATTTGTGTGGCTCAGTCTGACAGAGGAGACATTACGGTGTTGGGGAAAACATGTGTCACGGTAACTTAAACCAACACTATGTAAAGTTGTCCTCTAGATGGCAATATTGACTATTTTTCTAAATAATCCAACAATGTCCCCACCAATGATCCTTTAAGCATTTAAATAATATATCAATACAATACATCTCTCAATTTCTTTCAACAGTTGGACCCTAAAAGTCTCAGTAATAAATGGGGAAAGCAAGCTCTAAATCTTGGCGATGTCGATGTGAATTTATCTCTAAAATACACCCCCCACCCTCCTGACCCTCCAAGCCCCTCCCCTCAGCAACAACAGCCTGTGTTTGGTGTTCCCATACAAAACGTGGCCCAGTAAGTCATAATAATTATCAACTATTCTAAGAAATATTTGTAGCATTTGAAACTGAAATGAAACCTCATCAGACAGGAGGGCGTGCTGGTCCCCCATGTGGTGCGATGTTGTGTGGAGGAAGTGGAGAGGCGAGGAATGGATGAAGTGGGAATTTACAGGATTTCTGGGACCACCGGTGACATCAATGCGCTCAAGGCTGCTTTCGACCGCAGTAAGTCATTATAGATGTTCTCGTTTTAAGCTGGAAAGTGTTTATTTGCTGTTGTTTTTTTGTGTTTCCAGATCTATGTGAAGCAGTGACCAGGATGAGGAGTGCAGAAGTAAATGCAGTGTCTGGAGTCCTCAAGCTCTACTTCAGAGAGCTGCCAGAGCCTCTCATTCCAGCTGAGCAGTTTCAGAGTCTGGTCCATATGCTTGGTAAGGCCTATAGTATACAGTATGTATTTTACTTTTTCATTATTTACAGCTGGTTTGATAGATCTCACAGTCTTCACATGTGCTAGGGCTGCTCGATTATGGCAAAGATAATCACGAATGTTTTGATTATAATTGAAAACACAATTATTTAAAATTTAATTTAAGTTGGCTTAAATGTAATATAGCTTTTTTTAAAATTCACTTTTATTTGAGTTAGCATCAGCTGACTATTCAAAATTAGTATAGGCCTAATTGTTTTTGCCATAATTTAAATTGTATTAATTGCAGAGCCCTAACATACATGATAACTACATGTGTGTCAAAGATAGGCTACACTTGTTACTTTTATGTTGACATATAAATTGACTTCGCTGTTTGTTTTTCTGAATTTGATTCTTTCTATTTACTTAATTAAAGCCCCATTATAGTTCATCTAACCATGTGTTATTCTCACAGAAATCCATGACGTAAACCAACAGTTGGCCTCCCTCTTGTCTGTGCTGCAGTCGTGTCCTGAAGCTAATCGCAACACCTTCCTCTTCATCCTGAACCACCTCAGGCGGTCAGAAACGGTCCCACTCATAGGTTTAAAACTGACATTAACCACACTGGTTTTCATTGATGTTTTTCATGTCTTGTTCCATGTCCTCAGAGTGTCCGAGAGAGAAGACAGAAACAAAATGTCTATGTTTAACTTGGCAACAGTGTTTGGGCCCAGTCTCTTACGCCCCCCTGTGGCAGGTGTGGGGAGCGATAGTCCTATGGACATCTCTCAGGAGGTGGTTGTACAGGTGCGTAGTGAGTAAAACAAAGTGTTGTCCAAAGTATTTTTGATGGATATGAGTAACCAAACAATATGTATTTTTCCATCAATACATTCCAAATATACACTGTAAAACAAAATACTCATAGTTACACAATTTTCCTATTGTATGTGCTCAGGTCCAAGTGGTTTTCTGCTACCTGCAGTGCAGCGCTCTCCCTGAAGCTCACATTTCTCTGCCACATGACACAGATGCTGAGGATGAGACCACCCACTTGTGAGACCACCAACATTCCCCATAGTGGAAACATATGTAAGATAGCTTGGCTAAAAAATAAAATCATATTTATTGTAAAAAAAATCTTCAACATATTTATTACTATTTCTATTTCATTTTAGTAAAAAAATAAAAAAATAATAAAAAGACAATAGACAGATGGCTTTTGTGGTTGACAGTAATTTGATCAAATGAAATGAAAAATGCGGTGGAAGATGCCAGGGCTCCATATGTTGTTAAAAAAGAAAAGGTCAAAGGCCACCTCCCAGACCTTGAAATCCAATCAGTTCTGGTTCAGATCCAACTAGCCGGAGTTCACCACAAAATGTACGGCCCATGAAAACAAAAACACACACATGTTACCCGTGTCCGACCTCGCCACATCGCCACATGGGCCGCTTTTTCAAGTGCACCACCTGGGCACGACGGATTAGTGTTACCTTAGACCTTTCACCCACAAAACTCCGCTGTTTGAAGCTAATCCTAGGTCCAGCTCTGCAACTAATATAACTCCAATAGAAAAGGCGCCGTGTACATGCCATAGCGTCCAGGACAAGTGTTAAAAGGCTGAACTCTCCCTCTGCTGTAAATCATAGGGGGTCAAATGCTGGGCCTGTCAAAATGGGGTCCCGTTTAGTGACTACAGAGAGGGTTCCCACTGCAGTCGACAACAGGACGTCCCAGACATGCATGGCCTAAGAATGAACTAGGCTAGTGAAGAAATTCAATTAGGTGCCATATTCCAAAGAATCTGTACACATCAGTGATCCCCACTCCTACCTGACATTGTGTCCATGGGCAAGACCACCTTGCATTGTATGAAGGTTTTAGGGCAGTGGCCTATAATCATTGGGTTGGTGGTTTGAATCCTGCTCAAAACTATGCATTCTGTCGTTGTGTTCTCAGGACTTAACCCACATTGCATTGTGGTTCTGTGATTGGTGTTTGGTAGTGGTCGAAGAGGCTGTAGGTGCGGAATGCCCCAGTTACCACCAGTATGTGGACATGGAGTTCATGAATAATTGACTAAATTGTAAAGTACTATTGGTGTCATGAAATGAGCTATATAAATGTAAGCCATTATTATTATTATTAGTGTGACTATGGTGAATCACTATACAGATGGTATGGTATGGCAACATCTCTGTCAGTCTGCCCTAGGACAGCTGTGGCTAGTTTACCATCACTAGTGTATGACTGAGGAGTGAATGAATAATTGACTAACTTGTAAAGCACAATATAAATCAAATCTAATTATATTATTATTATTTGTGGACGGATTTGACTATGTTTTGGTATATGTGCAGTTGAAATAGTTGACATAAAATACACTAGATTTAGCTTAGTGCAGCTGTATGTGTAAGTGTGTGTCGTGGTGTGGCTGCTCGGAGCAGTGCCATGCTTGATTAGCTCTAATCTCACCAGGAGTCATGTTGCGGTGTTGGCGGCGTGTCCGTATGGAAGGCATGCAGGCCCGGATCACAGGGATTGACCCTCTGCCTCTCAGGTTAACAGAAGCCCCCGGAGTGAGCAGCAAAACCACGATGAACTTGGACTTGATCGCTGTGTGACTTTGGTTAGAAAATTAAGCTTAATAAAAAAATACTGTAAAATTAAAAACTAATTGACTGACATTTTAATTTTAAGACTAATCTATAAGTAACTATACATTAATAAGTAATTTCATTGTTTTCTGACATCACCATTTTCAACTCAATATTAAGCGCCTTGGTACAGAAATTGTGTGCTTATGAGAAGTCTAGTTGAACTTTGACTTTGGCTGCACAACACAAGGACTCACCCCTCATAAAAAGTACCCCTGGCTGGTTGTAAACATAATGCCACACACAGAAGAAGCTGATCCTTGACCCAAACAGTAGACCAGACAGGCTCCACTGGGCGACAGAAGAGTGTGTTGTCTCTTTAACAACACCCGACCCACAGACAATGGAGCCCTGAAGCCATTTGTGGGCTTAAGATGTCTGTTAGTGTCTGTGTAAGTGTGTGTCTCCGTATCAGACCTGCATGTCGGCAGGAGCGGCGGTGAGGAGACGGCTGTTGACAGGTGCTTCCTGTGACAGGGCGGCAGGTGCAAGAGACATGACCGAGCTTGTACTTCACACTCTGCCCAGGCCCCTTCACACTGCCCCTGACACACACTGAAGGATGGGAGCTGAAATCCTCTTGGCCAGTTGTAACTGACTATGAAAGAGACTCTGAAAGAATGTTTCTCTTTTCTGACCATATGCAATAAATGAATGAATAACAATGTCTTTAATTAGGATGTGAGAAAACTATCAATAATGTCAATATTAGAAAATAATCAAAATTTTAACCCTGCTAAAGATAACATTAATTCTTTAACTTAAGAGACTGGGGCCAGACCTTTGCCATAAACACAGACCTCACTGGAGCTTTTGGAAAAACACATCTCACTCAACTCCACTAGTGTCACAAAATACAAATATTTTAATGTCTGGTTTTATTAAAAATAAATATAGCACAAAGTCCATTATAAACAAATATAAAGTATAGCATTTCTCAAAAGGTTGTAGAAGGTTGGAGAAGGTTGGAGAAGGTAGAAACACTGAGCAAACTCATGTTAACTCCTCAGAGACGGCCCGTCAGTCAGAGCGGCTATTTCTCTCTCTTTATTTTCAATCTCAGGTTTCGTCCGAGCCAATCACCAACAACACAGCTACCAAAACAGCATGGCCGCTGCACAAATAGGAGCTTCTCCATCTGTTTTAATGTAGCCCTGTTTCCCCTGGGCACTGAGGGCAGTGACGCCACTTTACTGAATGGAAATAGAAGTACTGATGAGAGCTTTTTAGATCTATATCGAGGATTCCTACTCGGTTAGACACGACACAGAGACTAGAGAACTCTATAGAGCAGGCTGCTGATAGTGTCAGTTTTCAAAAATATCATTTGGTGGAACGACAAAATATTATCTGGCAAAACATGTGTCCAGATATGCAGACACAGAGCTAACCTGGCACTTTTAAAGAAACAGGGTACAATTGTGTAACCATTGCCTTATAAATCTTAATGGAAAGATTCCAAGTGATGATGCTAGTAAATTTGGCAAAAATACTCATTCAATTGTAAAATGTATTCCATATTATTTTTTAAATTCATGAATCTAAACCATATGTGCCTTTGTGTACGGAATATTAAATGAGATTTTACATCAGTGTCGTAGGTCAAAACGTCTGCATTGGTGCAAGACGTGATTAAGAAGTAAACCCACAAAACACTTAAGAACATGAGAGCAGTGTCTGAGTAGTTCACACTGCTGCTCTGTGCTTTTTGGGTAATAGTCTCAGATGAGTTTAGAAAATGTTGTTGCTATAGAGGTCCTTGTGTGGAGCAGACCAGTGTGGTTGGGGAGGCTGTAGACTCTGTTGTGTGTGTCTCTGAGCTGGGATTGTCCGCTCGCTCAGTCTCTGAGTCTGTGAGCAGGTGAGGAGGGATATACTCCGTCTCCTTCTTTATGTTCCAGCTGTGGTGATGGTTGATGGAAGATTTTGGCGGGCAGCGGCCTCTCTTGTCCTGCCCCCTGAAGCCCCTGAGTTTAGAGCTCCAGTGCTCTCTCCACTGAAGGGCCAGAGTGGAGCGGTCCGCCACCAGCCTGCTCTCCTCCGGACCCCAGCCCCTCTCGCCCTCCTCCGCCCTGATCAGGAGAAACGTCCGGCCCACGTGAAGCGAGGGGCACCCACAGCTCAAGTCACGGTCCGGGACCCACAAGGACTGAGAGCCCCTGCGCACATGGGAGGTAGACCCTGATCGATAGACTGTCTGTACAGAGATGGAGAACTGCCACCAGGGCCCTGAGCGCTCCATCCCCCTCACATGCACTTTCAGCACTGCAACATAGAAGACGAGAATGTGATGCTTCTTGTGATTTTAACAAACATTTTCAATTTCCATTTGTATATTTTGTCTTACACAGAAGACTAGTGCTATCAGTGTCTAACTAACTACACATTCAATGTACATCCAATCCAAAGTTCATCATGAAACTTAATGCAATTTCTTTCACTTTTTGAATTAATGCAAAAGCAGTACAGTTTAATGACGCTGAAGAGCAGAGCACAAATGAATGTGATTCCTCATACATCACAATATAATCTTTCATCGCCATATCGTACACCCCATGACACCCACCATAGTCCTTGAGACAATAGGTCTCCAAATTCATCCGGACTTTGTGCTGCGAGGGCTGGCAGTACGACACACACTCCTCGGCTGTAACACACAATTACAGAGAGGGAGAATGCATGATTTCATAGTCGGCATATCAGCACACGTCTTTGCCCCTAATTACAATATGGCCGCTTGTATTTGTCATCACAGTATCCAGTGACAGACAGATGACCCCAAGTGCAGCAGGTGGGACATTCCTCCAGCTGCCACTAGGAGGGAGTGGTTAGCTACTGCTGCACGCACTACTGTACATGCAAGAAGGGTATAGTAATCTCAATCAAAAACCAGATTATACTGACAAAAGACATCATAAAAATAAGATCTATTTTGTAAACTAAATTAAAATAGGCTGACCCAGATCAATGTAAAATAAATTAAATGTGTCCCAGCTTTTGAGAAACATTGCTGCAAAAAAAAATAATCTAGATTTTCATATTTGTGAATCATTGTTTTCTGGTTTTGTTTACATTGTCCACATTGTGCCAATTTTTTCTGAACTGCTAATACGTATTGAATTGTTTTTTGCTGGGTTTCCTCTCTAAAAGCACCTTGGTGACCTGTGTTACCTATGCTGTACTGCGGCTGGAACATCGGTGTCGGGGCGACCTCTTGAATTCCTGCAAACACAAACAGACAGAGAGACAGGTGACAGATCTTCAGCAGGTTGTTTTACTCTTATGTGAGCTATGCCTTCGTGGTGCGTGTGGCATGCCTCTGTGGTAACCGGTCAAAATCTAAACATGTGTGTGGCCTTTTTATGGCCTCGAAACAGTCAGAGACACAAACTTTACTTATTTTGGAGACTTCATAAAATCAGGCGTTACTTGTTGGATGGTTTTATCTACAACATTACACAGAAGCTAATAAAGTTTTGGACGAAATGGAAACTGGTTTAAACATACATTATCCAGACGTCTTGTAAAAGAGTGTGTCTGACATGAAGCCATATATTATAGGTTTACACTGCTCCCTCGTCCTGTCCACACTGACAAAACGGGGACACTGACACCCTACACTCGCCCCCAGCTGACTGCCCCCCGGCCTTCAAAGGAAGGAAGCTGCAACGTGTGTGTTTTATTGTATTTGTACTTTATTTGGGAAATCAAAATTAAACAACCATGGTTAGTACTGCAAGTCTTAGCTTTCCAAAAGGTGTTTATTGCTTTGTAACGGTACAATTCCCAGAACTCAAATTGGGGGTGGTCTAGTTCAGGGGTAAATTCTGATAGAGTCACAATGTCACACACACTCACAAACTCCCAAAAATCTTGAGTCTGGTCTGCATCGCTGGCAATATTTTTCTTTGTACTATTGCAGTTGTTTTTATTTTGTGGCTATGTCATATGAATTATCAGGGTTGGCTGAAAAAAAGGTGGTCTCAAGCTGGTGGCCACTATACATACAGTTGGGACAGGCTTTTGCCACGTGAGTGTGAAAGTTTTTCCAAAAAGAAAGATGTTCTTCACTTGCTGTTAAAGGTGAAGATAAATGTTCATGATGCTAACTTTAGTTTCCCTCGGCAGCCGCTGCGTGCCTTTAAGTGCGTTTGAAGAGCGAGGAGAAGGATGCAGGAGGCGTCGCTCTGCTGCTGTATGTGTGTGTATGAGCATGTCTATGTGTGTGTGTGTGGGGGGGGGTAGGATACTATAGATAGCCTGAGATGGTCTGGCAGTAAAAACAAACAAGGTTTTCTTTCACTCGCTCCTTTCACTGGGAGACTTATGGGTCTGATCCTGGGATGGCGGAGGGGTTTTGGAGCGGGGCGACAGGTGGGAAGTTCAGATACCACTGGCTCCTGATGTCACCTGAATGGGGCTAAGACCGCGACAGGGACGGGCACGTTGTCGGCACTTTTTGGGGAAGCACACATGGATTATCGCTTGTGGAGGTTCAGTGCACGTACATGAGTATCGACAATATGCTTGATCTGACACTTAGCCCTGATCAGACGCAGATGAGGTTTCCCCCTGGTGGGCCGCTCATGTTACCGCTGCTATGGCAACTGTCTCTAGGGACCAAAGAACCGGGATGAGCTACATGATGGAGTGAATTTGGTCCAGACATGCCCACCCCTCTTTTATATAATCTACTGTTTGATAAAGGCTTATGTGCTTGATTGCAGGTTTATCCACTTAGACCACAAGCAAATTGACATTGAGAAAGAATCTCAAGGGGGTCATGTAGTCACTTATCTGTGGCATACATACTACAATGTCATCAAAATATGCCTACAGAGATCTTGGAGATAACCCAACAAACCATTGCAAAAAACTGAACATTTTACTGAGTAATAGGGTGGCACAGTGTATTGCAAAATGATCATTATTGCAATATCAGCAAAATTGTAACATGACTTACTTATGCAGGGCCGTAGAGGGGACTTGCCCTGTTTGTATCCAGGAGCACAGCGGTTACACCTTAAACCGGACACGCCCTCTCGACACAGACATTGTCCTGAAGTCTGGTTACACCAACGGCCCACTGCCCCCAGAGGATGGCACTGACAAGCTGGGGGAGAGGAAGAACTTAGTCAATAAAAGTAATAGCTTATACTTAACATTAGAAACACTGAAAATTGACCTATTTTCTATGGTAAACAAAATGTGTTGTTTTGAGGCATTGAACATTGTATTTTATAGCTGTTGCATAAATAAAGGTTTGATTTGATACAGCTGTTGCCGCCTGTGCAAATGTGGTCAAGATTAAAATGCTTTCCTTCAAAGGTGTGAGCATTGTTGTATTGCCTTATGTGAACTGAGAATAGTTGTATAGCAAGGTTAGATCATCAAGTCAAAAGCACAGGTGCAGACCTTCACAACAGCAAATATGTGTACAGAGACAATTCCCTGAGCCTAGACCTTGGCTGACTAAGAACAACGCAAAATTTAACACTCACTAGGCTGGGTAAAAATGAACAGACACCAGTTTTGGCATTGTGGTTAGCAAGTTTTTTTACCTCACCATCCAAAAAAATAGTTAACATTTGCACACTCTGAATGTGCCCCTAGTGAAAAAAATGTGTCAATGGTTGTCTGTCTGTGTATCTGTGAGGCCTGCGCGTAACCCTGTCCCAGTAAGGTGTACCCTGTCTAAGATCCATAGTTGCTGGGCTCTTTAGTCACATAAGTGGAAGAAGATGAGTGAATGCATGTATCTCTTGCTTCCCCAACGAAAAGTCTAAGCAAAACCCTCACTTGTCATCAAATTGTTAAAAAATGTGTACTTTCTAAACTAAAATCTAAACATCAGTCCACCAGATAGTGACCCAAACACAGTTGTTGTTTGATTATCTCTGTCTGGATTTCACTGTTTGCACAATCCTGTACAAACTTTCACTGCACTAGTCCCATTGAAATAAGACAGATGGTGAGGAAGGGCCTCTTCAGGAGCTCTGTTCACACTCCTGTGAACTTTAAACAAATCCTCACATATCATCCAAACAACCTGACAGGGGAGATGATTAACTGGCTTTTAAAGGGTCATACTGTAAAATATAGAGGCCAAGAATTAAAGGCTGTTGCGATGAGTGTGTGTTTTAGAAAATTGATCAAACATCCATCCACCGCTTTGTCCTCTCTGCACATATGTCAAGCCCAAAGGAAGCCCATTCATTTTAGGATATATTAGGCCAGCAGTGTAGTCTCCAGATCAACATGCCTTAGTGTCACAGTCACTCGGGACATGTGACCAAAAGTCAAAGGTCAGGGGTCGCGCCAGACGCCAAACTGCGGTAACGACGGGCTACAGGTGTCAGCGCGGCAGGGGCTGTGTGTACATACTGTATTCCTTACACAAATAGCTGTCTGCTGCTTTCTGTCTAACTAGCCTATAAACACCCATGTACGCTGTATTGGAACATAACACTACTTTAAGTTTTAATTTGACTAATTTGTTAATAATTTAAATTCATTTTTGGTTCATTTAATTTTAAGGCCCCTCTCCCCCTGCTAGCCACACCCACTTCTATGTCAGCCCAAAACTAAGCTGGACAGACTGGTGCATAAGACCTAATTAGTGTAGCTGCAACAAAGATATGGCAAGCACGTCAATGCCAATAACCTGGTTGAAAGTTCAGTATATTCTCGATGACTTAATAATTGGCTCCCCCTTTTTGAGCCCGAAAGACACACAAAAATCAGCCTTACGTTGACAGGCCCTGCGGTGGTTCATTGGTTTAGTGTTGTCCCGAGTATATCCATTCTGACAATACTGACAGTGGCGTCCTGCCGTGTGGTGCCGACATTTTTGGCAAACTCCTCCACTCTTTCGCCCGGACTGTTGAAACACCTCCATGCTGAAGCGGCACTTGTTTGAGTGGTCATTACATTCACAGGCTGCAAAATGAAAAATATTAATTCATAAAAAAATTCTAATGTTTTTTCTGTAAAGGATGGAGTCTAATATCATACATTTATTATATTGTCTTAACAGGATGCACTCACCGACGCAGGGGTTGGGGTTGGTGGGTGTGGCCCGGTGCCATGGTCTGTCATAGTAAAAGTCCTCACATATGTCACAGTCTGGTCCTGCTGTATGATGCTCACACACACACACTGCCCGCCCACTGTCGTCACGGCGACACTTGGAGGCATGGCCATTACACTTACACCTGCCTCCCACCTGTAGGTCTGACAGTGACAGGGGCACTCTCACAGAGCCAGGTGAAGAGAGGTGGGACATCTGCAGGTGTCTCACGTTGTGTCTCGTGTTGTTATTGTTGCGTCTCTTTCTCAGTTCCCGCCCTTTATTTCCCCGGCTCCGCCCCTCCACTGTCCAATCACAGTCCTTATTGGGACATGGCTGAAACTGACTGTTGTCTTTCTTGCGCCCTCGTCCTTTACCTTTACCTCCTCTTTTATGTGCAGTCAGCATGTGTGAATTAAAACTGTCTCTGTTCTCTTTACTGGTCACATTGTGTCCATCTTTGTCATGACCCTTTCGGCCATGTTTCTCTACTTTCTCCTCTTTGTTCTTGCTCTGAACTTCTGAGCTTTTTGTGTCACTGTCAAAAAACACCAGAGTGTTATCTGTGTTCATTTTATCTACTTTGAATCCAGGTCTCCACCTGAGGATACCAGTCCTCCTGTTCTCCTCATCCTCATTATGCCACCGGGGTGGGCCTTTGTTGATTTCAAAGCTCCCCGCTCTGTCTTTTTTGGACACCCGGTGGAAGACGACGCGTATATCAGTGGCTGTTACCCAGTCCTGAAGAGTGGGACTGTAGTCAAAATCAGGAGAGGAGGGGCGTCCATCTAAAGTAGAAAATGCCAACACCATTCCTCCTCGTTGTCTTTGTAAAGGGCGAGGGTCAGAACACAGAGGCTCTGTCTCCTGATGTCTGCTCTGGGCTGTGGTCTGAGCGGACAGTCCAAACTCCCCGGGACAGTCACTGGAATAGTGCTGCATGGGCCTCCAGCTGCGCCCGAAGTCCATAGACTTTTGAATAGAGATAGATATAGGATCTGATGGCTCTCCTTGCTGACAGAACTGTAGACTGATGTATGTGATCTCAAAACGTCGACCTAGAGGCAGAGTCAGAACCCACTCTTTAGAGTCCGACCCCTCTGGAGCGACCCAGCAGCTCAGATTATGAGGATTATGAAGATCCGTCAGTGAGGTGATATTATTGTCATAGGCCTGTCCTGAACGACTGCTGTCTACTATAACTCCATAAGCAGCATTGATAAACTCAGACAGGCAGTGGCGTGGACGACCATCGGTGTGGTAGCAGGGGTTATGAGGCGAGGTCCAGCTCAGGGGGACGTGAGGGAGACCAGAGGAGATCAAAGAGGGAGGGAGGAGGAAGAGGAGGTGTAGGAACACAGGGAGAAGGTGCAGCGGGGGCGGGGAGAGGGGCGGGAACATCATGTCATCCAGCCTGCAACAGAAAGTTTGCTATTATTGTAAAATTCAACACCACAAAGTAATATGAGAAGGACCACCTGTGCCTTTTGAGGAAACACCCTCTACCTGCATCACCTCAAAGGCACCACACTGCATTTTACCAGACACCAATAAGGCACTGATCTTATGAAAACACAAACTTGAACATGTGACCCTTAAGGAACATATATGTTTTAAAGCCCATTCTTTGATAAGTGTGTGTGAAGGAGGGCACAAACCAAGCGGCTCTATTGATATTTCAGCTCAGTTAACAGATTTAGATTGAGATTTCAACAATGTCGTCTTTGCAAACAATCAACCCAAATACAATAAAAAAATATAAAA
>JAVQKD010212380.1:0-11292 GCA_036025635.1 Philypnodon grandiceps
GTAGGGCAGTGTCTCCACGGGTCAGTCCAGAGTGGTAGGGCAGTGTCTCCACGGGTCAGTCCAGAGTGGTAGGGCAGTGTCTCCACGGGTCAGTCCAGAGTGGTAGGGCAGTGTCTCCACGGGTCAGTCCAGAGTGGTAGGGCAGTGACGGAGGGAGTGGTTCCTGTCTGGTTCTGAACATCCTCTGGACCGGGGAGTTCAAGTCCATACACATTTTTTGGTTCTCACTCATGAAGTTTAGGGCCTAATACGTTTTACTAGAGCTGGACAATAACCAGGTTGAATATATTTCTGCAATCTTTTGATATATTTTTTCCATATTTGACCTAAAACCAGGTCAAAGTAGGGCTACATTAAGGAAACTGTCATAGAAAACCGAATCAATCGGTGTCAGACCGTGGCGTTATTGTGATATAATCATATTTTGTCATAACTGATTCCATGATATATTGTTCAGGCCTATATCCCGCCCTCTAACAAGTGGCCTGATGAAGAGATAATTGTTATTCTCCTCTCTCTGCAGGGCACCATGCCTCAGACCCCTCCCTACACCGTGCAGCTGCCCAACAGTGCCTACAACAAGAGCGTGTTCCCAGGCCAGGAGCCACAGAGCCCCGCCGCCGGCCTGTGTTACCATGACAACAACCTGGTGTCGGGGTCCCTGGAGGCCCTCATCCAACACCTGCTGCCCACTCTGGACTATTACCCCGATGTGAGTGTCTCTTCTCACTACTCCAAACAAAAGTGTCTGTTGGACATTGCTGAGTAATCTTGTTGACATTTTCGCAGAGGACTTACATCTTCACCTTCCTGCTGAGCTCTCGTCTCTTCCTCCAGCCGTACGAGCTCATGACCAAGGTGTGTGTGATGTGTACGGAGCAGCAGCAGAGACACGGGGACCCCCACACCCACCAGGTAAACCCCACCTTCCCTCCACCACACACATGAAAAGATACCAGGAGCAGAAAGAAGAATTTAGTAGGTCTGACTGTGTGGTTGTGGGTTTCAGATAAGAATGAGAACGCTTGCTCCGAAGATCTTGCAGCTGTTGACCGAGTGGACCGAGACGTTCCCGTACGACTTCAGAGACGAGCGAATGATGCGCACCCTGAAGGAGCTGACCCACCGGCTGCTGTCTGTGGATGAGGTGGGTCTGTCCCTCCACTGTGCTAGTCTTGGGTCACATAATATTGTACTTTTCAACACAATTATTCATTCACTCTGGCAGCCATATAGGGTCTACATCCTTGCAAACCACCACCAAAAAAAACACCATGAGATGACACTTGTGGGTGAGGTGTTCCCCAAGGACACCACGGCAGTAAAAGCCATGTGGGAGCGGGGATCGAACTGCCAACCCCAACCCCTGTATTATAGTATCTCCTGAGACGCTGCCAACCAACCCCGAATCAATAGGTGTCTCTTCCTCTATTGACTTTCCCTTTCCCTGACACTGCATGGCTCAGCACAATCTGAAATGTATTGTGCAATTTCAGGAATAAGCTGTTTTTTTGTTTTTGAGGAGATTCTAAGCTTTTCTAAGTCAGAGAAAGCCAGACTTGTGCGCCCCAGAACAGATGTGAAACATGTGGTGAAGGCTGACCACACGGACTACACTGTTATTATGGAAGTGGGTTGAAATATACAGCAGCCTCAGTTCAGTGAAAAGCTAAAGTTAAAATAAGACATGCACATTGAGAATGGTGTTTCTGTGGAGGGTCACACACAATATATTAATAAAATAATGGATAGAATTGTGACAAAATATTACCTAATAATGTGTGTTTAAGTCTCTGTAAATCTCTGAAGAAAACCGGGACTAAACAAGGTCTAAATCAGGACTTAACCCAGGAGTGTACCATGGCAGAGGAGGCAGTGCAACTGAAATGGGGCTCAGGAGGTTGAGGGGCCCGCAGGGATGTTCACCAAATCAGGGATAAATCGGGTCTAAGCCAGGAGTAAATCAGGTCTAAATCTGGAGTAAATCAGGAGTAAATCAGGTCTAAATCAGGAGTAAACAAGGAGTAAACAGAAGTAAATTAGGAGTAAATCAGGTCTAAATCAGGAGTAAATCAGGAGTAAATCAGGTCTAAATCAGGTCTAAATCAGGAGTAAACAAGGAGTAAACAAGGAGTAAATCAGGTCTAAATCAGGTCTAAATCAGGTCTAAATCAGGTCTAAATCAGGTCTAAATCAGGTCTAAATCAGGAGTAAATCAGGAGTAAATCAGGAGTAAATCAGGAGTAAATCAGGTCTAAATCAGGAGTAAATCAGGAGTAAATCAGGTCTAAATCAGGAGTAAACCCGGAGTAAACCAGGAATGAGTCAGGGCTTAACCAGCATTAAACCAATCCTACAAACACATGCACTGGGGCCCCTCATCACAACCACTGACTCACTAGACCAAAGGAAACCAGTTAAATACACTGAAATCTGGACCCGTTTTAGTAGTTAATCCTAAAGTTGGTGATGGTTGGAATGATTTTCCCCACAGTGCCTAATGGGTATGTTAAGTACAGGTTGGAGGGGGTGGGCTTTGAGCAGGTGCTACAAACAGAATGATGAGAGTGCCAGACATGCCCAGACCTCCAGGACCTCCAGCATGGACCCCTATATTTGTCTGAGCTGCCCTGTTTGAACAGATGCCTCAGCAGACTGTTGACTGTGGGCTCAGCAGGGGCCGGTTTCACTGCCATACCAACCACAGAGCTCCCCCTCAGTGTGTGCCAGTGTGGGAGGTCCCATGGCAGGACTGGGTAGATCTTGTCTCAGATAGGAACATACCCTTTGAATCAGTAGATGGTAAATACATAATGGGGCAGCAGAGGTTATGGTTGTTGTCCCTCACCAAGAGACTAGTTCATCTCAACCAGTTCATCTCAACCAGTTCATGTTGTTGGTGGTAGTCAGAGAGGGCAGTAGCTTTCCACCACCTATATGACTGAATGAATAATGGGCTAATGGAATTGTACAGAAAAGTGCATAAAAAAATCCTAAAAATAAAGACATATATGTACTCAGTTTTTACTTTTAGCTCCATGAATGATAATATATCTATAAAAGCTCTCTTGTTGCACCCTCCTCAGGTCTACAGGAAGCCGGTGTCCCAGATGAGCCAGGGGCTGATCCGGAGGCTGACCGTGCTGAGTCAGTACGAGGAGGCCCTGTCGAAGATCAACGCCACAGCAGCAGAGAGACTCACGGCCCTCAGAGCCAAACCCCAGACGACCGCTCACCGGGACCTCCTGTCCACCTGCAACGACCCCTTCACTGTGGCTCAACAGCTCACACACATCGAGATGGTAAAGGCTTAGTTTGACTACTGGCGTTTAGACCTGTCCTACTCTTGACTCTGTGTTTTTTATACAAAATTCCATGTTTCATTTTAGGAGAGACTGAGTTACATCGGACCTGAGGAGTTTGTCCAGGCCTTCATGAACAAGGACCCCGTGGACAGCAAAAAGGTGAGCTGTTCTGGAACTGTATTGAAGAGATTTAGATTTTCAAGTCCCTATCATTCACATACAGACTTGATGAGCCTAGGTTTATGATCCGGTAAGTCAGGCTCTTTGATTGGACACTTCAGAATGACATCACTGTGCACTGAGCCCATGATAAAATAAACAAGAACATGCCAAAACTCTTTACAAGCAGGTCTGTGCTCACCATTTTGAGTCAATGTGTTCTTGAGAAGCCACCGAGAGTTGTGTGCCTGAATAGGTGTGTGACCAGAGGCGGGAAACTGAGTGTGGGCGTCAGGCAAGAGGAATGTGTGGAAGAGGATCAAGAGGAATCGGCACACAGAACCTGCAAGAGAAACCCATTATTCACACGAGTGGTTCTCTAGCAAGGACCACACCAACAAAGAACATTAGAGTTTGTTGAAGTGATGTCTGGATGAGAATCGTGGTATGACGTTGGTTCTGGTGCTGGAGGATGCAGGTGACGATGGCTGGGTTAGATGAGACTCAGTGTGGGGGTTCTGTCTCTGGTAGTTAGCCCGGCTGACTACGGACACCCCCCCACCTCTTGACTGGAAGATGAAACATGAGACAGAGAGGGTAGGGTGGGTGGGCCAAGAGAACGGAGATGTGTGGTGGTTTGGACGGGTATAAGAATGGCTTGTGGGTAAATTGGAGGTGTGGTTAACGTGAGGTGACGGTGTGTTGTGGAGGTAGAGGAGGCGTGGTCCCAAACCTAAGTCAACATATTAACATCATCTTGAAGAGGCAAATCTTTCTTTTCTATGTTTAAACTTTGTTGAAAATGGACCCAATTAACTGATTATTTTAAAATCTTATTCTAACCCGGTATGTTGTCTGTGCAGGGCTGCCTCGGTGACCACAGGAAGGCCAATAACCTGCAGGCTTATGTGGAGTGGTTCAACAGGCTGAGTTTCCTCGTGGCCACAGAGATCTGTATGGTGAGTCTTGCTCTTAAACACCACATTGTACTGTGGCTTCACCGGACTCACCTCCTCCTCTCCGTCCACAGGCGGCCAAGAAGAAACACAGAGCACGCATCATTGACTTCTTCATCGATGTGGCCCGAGAGTGCTTCAATATCGGCAACTTCAATTCTCTCATGGCCATCATCTGTGAGTGCATGTGTGATGAGATCAGTGTGTATGCCAGCTCTGTTGAACTGCGGCATTAAGTGTAGCTTCAGAAGTAGGTATAGTTAGAGTATAGTAGAGTACATTTGTAATTTGACATTAACTATACAGATTCATGAACATAGAGAAAAAATATTAATTCATCAATGACTAGTGTAGATACATACATGTCAAAATGTGGGGCACTGGATCTCATCTGAAAATGCTGTGCAATGCAATGTGGGACATCTGGTCATCATGCTGCCAGTCATGATGCTTGTACACCTTCTGGATGTGCAATTATTTAGAAGTAAATTAAGCGTGTGGTCAATAGAGCCGGGTGTCTGGGTCAGTGGCCGAGGCAGAGGAGCAGATGGACAGGCCTGGGAACGGGAGAGAGGGGGAGTGGGGGTCAGAGCAGCCGGTGGGGAGTGGGTGAAGAGTGGGTGAAGAGACCCCATAGCAGCAGCAGTAGTGTCCCAGGACAGTGCGGAGCCGTGGGGTTAGTGTACCACCCTTCCAGAAACCCTCAGGGCTCTAACCCCATCCCGAACAGAGCCAGGGTTTCACTTGTGCTGAGTCGGGTCTCCATATCTGTTCCTAAATGTAGCTGCTTTGCTAGCTCTAAGTGATGTTTATGTGACCTGCCACAAGTGTAGTTGTTGAACCTCGTGTTTAGAGTATAACATACATACATGCCTGCACAATATGACATGCATTAAGCAGAAATAACTAGTTCAAATGGAAGACTAAATGATAGAATATCAAGACTAAAATAGGACTTTTTTAATGCACACTGTTGCCCATAACGTTGGAATATTATTATTTTTTACCTATTCTCATGAAATTATTGTGACTGATTTATATAGATAAAGTGAATATCTTTTCAGAACTGGATTGATCCATCTTCTTCAAACATATCACAGTGAACATGAGCCCAAACTGAAACTTAGTAAAATGTGTATCAGACCAAACTAAATCAGAGATATTAACGGTTCTGTTTAAGTTCTTCCTCCTTGGTCAGTTCAACAGAAAACACATGTTCATTCAGTTCATATGTCACTAATATGGAGTATGGCCCTGACACGGATCAATGCCTCAGGACGTCCACATACTGTCCACAACCACAATTTTTTTTCCTGTGTCCACAAAAACATGTCAAGGGTCAATATAAGTTCAGAAATGGGATTTTGAGGATAGGAACACAATTAGTATTAGTAAGTAGGCTTCTGTACAAGCATTCGAGCTATTGCCATTTACCATTTTTGCTATCCTAGTTTGCTTGATTTGGCTAATTTCAGAGGGCTGGGTCCTGTTTGCTCATCCATAGTGTTAGCAGATGGGAGGCAGTGGCTGAGTTCTCTCCATTGTTCTGCTGTCTCTAAGGGGCAGTCTGAAGAGTGCATGGGGGGGGCAGACAGAGGGGGAGGGGGACACGTCATGTGATCGTGTGTGTAACTGTCTCGTGTCCCGCAGCTGGGATGAACATGAGCCCCGTGTCACGCCTGAGGAAAACCTGGAGCAGGGTGAAGACGGCCAAGTTTGACATCCTGGAGGTAGGTCTGAGATACGCACACTAACAACATTCAGATCAGGTCTCGTCTGTCAGTTTGATCAAATTGACTATCTGACCCTGTTCTATGATGTAATGCAGGTTGTATCAGTAGAGGCCAGGGGAAGGGACTAACTAAAACTCGACTATGATTGGTCAAAGTGGTAACCCACAAAGATGGTGCTGTAGAGGCCATATGAACATCATTAAAGCCACCCAGATTGAACACAAACAAGACATGCAGAAAAAGTGAACTAGGGCATCTAGATTTTTTGCTTGGTGTTTGACTTATGTAAGATTGTATTTATGTCATGGGAAGGGTAACTTATATAGACCCTCCTATCTAAACAGCAAATATAAAATGAGAATATATATATGGATATAGGCGGCAATAAAATTCTTATATTCTGTGTTAATTCTGTGTTTTGGTCCCCAGCACCAGATGGATCCATCATGTAACTTCTACAACTACAGGACGGCCTTGAGAGGAGCCACACAGCGATCCATCACCGCCCAGAGCAGCAGAGAGAAGGTATGTTCACATCAACCATCACCGGTGAAATCAGAGTGGGCGATATGGTAAAAATATGAGCTCATGGTTTCAATTTGATCATAATTTGAGTTGACTTTTTTAACTACAAATCCAGTGTACATTATAATACTATTTATTCTCCTGAACACTGAGTACACGATTCAACGATCTTCCCAGATACAATCTTTTATCGCCGGCTCACCCGCCCCTGCGATCACTTCTGTACAAGTCCACTGTGAGTCCCTAGTGACGCATTCTGTTCCAATGACAGTTATGTAAAGGCCGAGATAGCCATCGTCGAGCTGGTGTTGTCCTAAACATGGACTATTGTAATGGACTTGTTGATGCTGAGGCCCTGGGATGTGTTTGTTCCCATAGAGTTCACAGCGGCCCATTGCGTAACAGTAGAAGTGGGTCAGGAGGGGCTGCTTCCTCCTCCTCCTCCTCCTCCTCCTCACACATGTTCTTCTACAGCAGCACAAGACAACAACCTCCCGGCCCTCATGTCAGGAGCACACTCTCACGCAGGCAGACAGGACAGAAGGCTGTGCTCTGTGACCCCCTGACCTGAGACATTCTGTGCCGATGCCTCCGTCCAACTTTTGATTTAGACCATGTGAAGAAAGCATGCTCTAACAGTGCCTTGACTCAATGATAAGAACATTCATTGCTTTTCTCATTAAAGGGAATGGTGCATGGTTAGACCAGCAACTAGGGGCCGTAGGCGGGAACATGTTCATTCTTCTTCATTCTTCAGCCATTTTGAGCTCAATACAGAATAAAAACACTGATATTCTCTCGTTCGTTCACTAGGGGCAATTTAGAGGGACTAGTGCTCTTAAGATATGCAAACATTTTAGTGGTAGGGGTGAGCACCCAAAGGAAACCTACATGGACAAGGGGAGAACATGCAGACTCCGCACAGAAAGACCCACAAACTCCTTGCTGGGAGGAGGCATTGGCACTAACTTTTTTTGGGGGGGTCTATGTGCAGGTAGAATCAGGATCTCTGTGTTTTTATTGATTCGTGTTGAAATCTTATAAATAAATGCTTGAAATTTGTGCTTGTTTTGCAGATCGTCATCCCTTTTTTCAGTCTTCTCATAAAAGACATGTACTTCCTGAACGAGGGCTGCTCTAATAGGCTGCACAGCGGACACGTCAACTTCCAGGTACGGTCCCAGGGGGAATTATTAGACCAAATACAGAAGTAAGGTTTATGCGTAGTTCATTTTGATCACGGGAAACACATGACCCTAATATGTGATATATTTTAGACTTTTACCAAATTATTGAATGAAACTGCATATGTTTTTGAAATTGATCTGAATATAATTATTTTTTTTGGTAGAAATTCTGGGAGCTGGCCAAACAAGTGAGCGAGTTCATGAGCTGGAAGAAGGTGGAGTGTCCGTTTGAGAAAGACCGCAAGATCCTGCATTACCTTCTGACCGCACCCGTGTTCTCTGAGGATGGTATGTTCAAACAGAATTAACAATCACATTTCACTTAGGCACATTTGATAGATACTGACCACTGCAGACCGGAAAAAGCCCACAAGAGCCTCAGTTCTGGAGATGCTCTGACCCAGTTGTCTAGCTGTTACAATTTGGGCCTTGCTTTATCAATTTGAGGACCAGTGTCCACTCACTAACCTGCCACGATGAAGTGATAATCTGTGCTTTACCAGTGGCCAGAATGTTTGGTGTCGTATTTCTTAGGCAAAATCAAATCTATGTGGTGGTTTTGTCAACTATGCCGCAGCTGAAATGAATTCTAATATAACACTAGTGCGGCCTGTTTTCTTATCAGGTGTTGTGTGTTTGTCCCCAGGGCTGTACCTGGCCTCGTACGAGATCGAGGGTCCGGAAAACAACATGGACAAGGACAGATGGAAGTCTCTGAGGTATAAAC
Source organism: Philypnodon grandiceps (assembly GCA_036025635.1). Taxonomy (NCBI): domain Eukaryota; kingdom Metazoa; phylum Chordata; class Actinopteri; order Gobiiformes; family Eleotridae; genus Philypnodon; species Philypnodon grandiceps. The sequence goes on from JAVQKD010212380.1 coordinate 8,593, forward strand.
GAGATCACAGTTTTTATTCTATCACTAGACATACATGACTAGCCCATCTTATGTTACACATTGGGCTACTGCTCAGTACAGTGATTCCCAAACTCTGGCGCCACCTAGGGAGCTGCCAAGGCACTGCAGGAGCTTCAAATGAACAAACGTGTCGACAATTATATAATGTTTATAGTGATCCTTAAGCTGTGTTTGTCAAAAGCTTGTGTTGTTTATCAATGTTTTAAAAAGAAAATCCAGCCAAATAGATGACTTGCGTTTTAATTAGTGAATTGTTCAGATTAGTGAATCCACACAGATTTTTAAAATTCAAAATTCAAAACTCAAAGTGTTTATTGTCATATGCACAGTAGGAAATATGTTTCCCCACACAATGAAATTCTTACTTTGCTGCCCGGACTGGATGCAACAATAAAATAGAAATTTTAAAAAAAATAGGTAAATAGTAGAAGAGGAAGCCACAGCACTTCTGACATTAGGAATGGCTGGTTGAGTAAAACAAACCATCTCTGGCCTCCAGCCCTATACATTTTAATGGGAGATGATGTAGTTAATCTGTAGATTTTGTGTGTGGTTGGTTAGATGCAGGGGAGTAATGGACCAAGTCACTAATAAAAAAAATGATAAGATTCAACATTTGTGGGTTTTTTGGGGAGATATTTCTTTATAAAAATCCCATATAGTCAATACAGAATTCTGGCCCCTGTCCCCGAGGGTATGACATCATCACATTCTAGAACCTGCAGCCCAATAATTGAGTCATTTTCTACTCCTAACATTTACTCCTAACATGTAGTTACTCATTGGCCCCAGGGTTCACCTACATGACTGAGATGTTTCTTCTGACCATGTTTTAACTATTTTAAACCCTGTGCTCCCGTCAGGTCGAGTCTTCTGAACCGGGCCTAAGACCTTCTCCAGAACCTTCTCCAGAACCTTCTCCAGAACCATCTCCAGATCTGTCTCCAGTAAATCCAGTGTCCTCCACTCACAGAACTGCTCTTTTATACTCTTTGTATCATATTTATTTTTTCACAATCTTATTATAATGAGAATAAGGACCACCCTCAGGCCTTTTTTCCAAGTGTGTGTTGTGTTGAGGTGGTCAGAGGGGCGTAGCTGCTGGTCAGTAGACTCCACTCTCCACTTCATTGACCTGACGCTGAAGCCATCCTTTATAAGCTTCTTTTTTTGGGGGGTGGAAGTGTGTAAGCGTTCACCCTGCAACCAGAATATATACTGTTGTCGTGTCCCTGGGCAAGACACCTAACCCACATTGCCTATGAATGAATGTGGTTGTGTGATTGATGTTTGGGGGTGGTGGTCGGAGGGGCCTTAGCCACGCCACTGTCAGTGTGCCCCAGGGCAGCTGTGGCTACACAAGTAGCTTACCACCACCGTGTGTGACTGAGGAGTGAATAATGAGAAAACCAATGCATTATTATTATTATATGACTTTAGCCGTGGCATGTTATTGATGCTTGTATAGAATGATGCGCTGGCTGCAGTAAAGAGTTCTATTTAAATGTTTATTTGTTTGGATTTGTGATACATAGATGTGGATCCGGTGGGTTTGGTGTGCATTGTCAGACAAATAACAAGGACTTGAACCATACTAGATTTAAACTTGGTCCAAACCTGGGACTAGACCAAAAGCTAGTCCAAACCATATCTAAACCAGGACAGAGAACTTCACTCACTGGTCCGTGGAGTTTTGATTGAGTGTATGTATGTGCATGTGCTGCCCCCAGGTGGCCAATAGTGCAAAAACGCGTAAGCTACATATCCTTATGTTTTGTATTGTAAGTATTTTATTTATACATTGCTCCAGTTATGAAGTCTCAAACTGTATTATCGGCTATTGACTCCTTTGATAAGTCTGCAGGTATAAGTACTTCTGAAGAGATGAATATATTTGACTCCTTATATATATCCACCGTGTCTCTTTTCTGTGGTCACTCTTATTATTGAAATAGACGAATCTAAAATAATGTTTATGTTTTGAAATAAAATTGTTTGTGGGCTGAATTATTGAGTCTTGCTGTTTATTTACTGTGGAACAAAAAAAAGTTATAGTGATTACTAGTCATACCATCTTCTACCGTTTATCTGGGGGCCGAGTAAAGAAGCGACCAGACACCTCAGTCATTTCTTCTGGGGAAGGGACTCCGAGACGTCCCCAGGCTGAAGATATAGTATTCAGATGCCAGAGCACACAGCTGTTATCTGCAGTCACATTTACCAATTCTGCACTGGGCCATGGGACAGGCTGGACTCATTCTGAACCAGGATCAAACAAAGTCTAATTTAAACTGACTAAACCTGTGATAAACAGTAATACACCGTGATCGGCAACTGGTAGGTCCAGACCCAAAAGTGGGACAGGGGTAGGTGGAGGGTCCGAATGTATTCACTTGTTTTAAGATAGAGCTAACACTGACCTCTAGTGTTAGGTCATAAATGTACATTACTAAAAAAGCATGTTTACTTGTAGAGCACAATTCAACATTTACTCAGTCACATTTACTCAGTCACATTTACTCAGTCACATTTACTCAGTCACATTTACTCAGTCACATTTATTCAGTCACATTTACTCAATTACATTTACTCAGTCACATTTACTCAGTTACATTTACTCAGTCACATTTACTCAGTCACATTTACTCAGTCACATTTACTCAGTTACATTTACTCAGT
>JAVQKD010212545.1:0-12888 GCA_036025635.1 Philypnodon grandiceps
AAAAAAAAAAAAAAAAAAAGTACAGGCTACATTTTTGGTGTGGCTCTGGTGTGGCTCTCTCCCCATTGTGGCATAAACACATATGTTCACCTGGTTTAGCTCCACAAACCTAATCTCAACATCTGTCTATGTGGGTTTAGCATGAAGAGACAGCAGCCTACAACTAGGCTACTGATAAATGGTGGCTCATTCAAAAAGTGTATTTTGTATTTTACATGTATCTTAAAACCCCTCTTTCTATTTTAAAAATGGATGACAATGAATACAAAATACAATATTAATAGAATGTATGAAATTGTAATAGCCAGTCTATATCTGCACTGTATGTTTCTATTTAAGACTTATAAAAAGTCCCACTTTTAATGTGGACAATTTGGTTCCCCAGCAGTATTTTATAAAAAAAACACTTAACATTTCCAGCCTTCTACATTGCACAACATAACTTGACACATTTACTATTATTGATGTAATGCTAATGTTGAGTGTGGCATATTTCCGTCTCGCAGACATCTTTAGTGGCTTGTGTGTGTGCAGGCCCTGGAGCCCTCAGCTAGAGTGCCAGTCTGTTCCTGTGGCGCGTTCAACCAGACAAACCCAGCCAAAAGAGAGAAGAGAGAGCAAGGCACAGGCACGTCGCCAGGACATAGCACTGGAAACACTCCTCCAACGCCTCCACAATTAATAGTGTTTCTAAAGGAGACATGGCACGACGCAGAGAGGCACAAAAAAAGAGCACAGTGTTAGTTTTGTGGTCTTAAAGGGACACTGCAATATGGTGAGGCAGAATCTTGGTCGTGAGAACGCAAAAGGAGGAGTTGGCAACACTTACATCCTGCACAGTTCAGCTCCTGCCACGCTGAAGGTGGTGGCATGGTGGCACCTGTGCCATTTTGGACAGGGTGTCTTTTGGGCACGAGGTCAAAGCCAGGGCAACATCTGCATCACATGAGAGGTTCTGGCTGTGTGCCAGATTGATTTGACATACAATTCCTTGAAGGGACCATATTTGGCCTTTTTTCAAGCAAAATATGTTTTATCTCTAGACCAGGAGTTCCTAAACTTTTCAGACCGGGGCCCCAAAATAATGTGAAGAAAGCCCCAGGACGCCCTGTCCATCAAAGAAGTAAAAAAATAAATAAAAATGTGCTCAGGGCAAAAACAAGCCTACATGTATAGATGCATCTTGAATGTGCATGGATTGTACAGTTATGACTAACATGCAATTTATTAGAAAAAAACCAACACATTTTTTTGAGATAATCATTTCATAACTCCCAGTTGGGCTCCACGACCCCACTTTAGGAACCCCTGTTCTAGACTAGCCTTTTACAGTTTAGAATACAGCAATGCAAACAATGAACAGTAGTAGCAACCTTCACCTATAGAAAGGTTAAAGCATTTTCAGCTCTTGAGAAGGGCAGCACCTCAGCATACAGGGTGACACACTTTACAGTGTTAAAAGCTGCTGACTCTGTGCTGTGTACTTATTACCTGCCTCACGTCAAGCTTGTTTTCATGTTGTTAATACAGCCCCAGCGCGGCAGCTGCAGTGAGACCACCTGAGTCATCTCTAATGGTGGGAAAATAAACTGCAGAAATTGATACAAGCCGCCAGCACACTAAAGAGCAAATCATTATGCATCATTAGGTGAAGATTTAGTTTAAACGTGTTTAGCAGGAATTAAGCAAAGCTGTTGTTGACGTGGATTGACTGCTGTAAAGCTTTATTGTCAGCGCTCCAGGAGCCAGAGGCAGGGCCAGCCGTACTGGAGTACCACTGCACCCAAAGCAAGGATTTATGGGATGTTAGAGAACCAGCCAGGCATGAAGCAAGAGTGGACAAACAGGAAGCAGTAAATGGTCATGTGCTAAATGGAAAAGAGAACTCATACAATGATAGGAGTAGACTAGATCCATAGTATTGAATTTAGGTATGAATAGATAAAAAACATGGATTTCTAATATGGAACTTTCTCTTTGAAACGCACAAAGACCGTATGTAAAGCTGTAGTTAACTTGTACTGTCAGACTTTGGGAACATAAACAATAGGTAACACTCATAAAAGTAAAACTTCATTCAAACCATGTTGCATATGTCCTGGTGTCTTTCTCCTGCCAAATGTGTATGCAAGTGCTGCTCAAACTGACGTGTAAGAGGACAGTCTTATCCAGCTCTACAGTGTTGACAGCATTACTAATCCCCTCCACCTGCTCAAACAGCCACCCTAAAAAGCAGGCCCCCCTCCCTCACACATGTACGTGTGCTGGGAGTCCCTAGGGCCACACTGCACCGGTTATCAAGCTTGGCCCGGCTTCTCTCCCCCAACCCCTTCCTGACACGCACACATTAATCGGTGCAAAAACAAATAGTTTTCAAATGTTTGGAATGGGCCCACTGTTTGCATCAGGGCCTAACAAAATAATTTTTACAAGCTATCCAGTTGTGATTAAGGCTGAGAGAATTGAATTTATGTGGCATTGATAATATTAATATTAGCCTAATTAATTATGTTGTTTGAACTAGCACAGCACTGTGTACCTTCCACACAACACTAACCAGCTGGAGCTGGAGCTGAGCTCAGGCGTCTCTATCTCTCGCCTCTTCCCAGTCCGTGACTACTGCACACAATTCATTAACGGACAGATATCTAATCCCTTCTGGCTCTGCACACTTCCTCAAGTCAAAGAAAGAACTTTACTGTGGTGGCAAGAATTCCCATGAATACTTGATGACTTTCATAGAAAGAAAGACTGTTTCATCTCGCTTTGAAAGTGACATTCGCAGTCAGTAACTTTCAATTGACTGCTCAGTCTTCATAACAGAGGCGGAGATGATTGCACCATCTTTGAAATGAGTTGCTAATTGAGGTAAACAGCAGTGCAATAGGAGCAGCTGTAAGTATCAGAGTTTTATAATGTGACTGTCGAGCCCAGGCAGACACATGAACACATGCCTGAAGTTAGTTTCTTTAAATCAGCAGAGGTCACCCTCTCCGGGCCCTGTGACCCAGATACACTGGAGATCTACTCAACAGTGTCTGACTGCTGGATGAGCAAGTGTTGATCTGTGCAATTACATACATATATTCAGTGACCCATCTCAGCGATCAACAGAGCTGAGGGACCACCCACACTTTCTTCACAGTTTCTCAGAGCTTCTCTGTGAAGACCTCTCGACCTCCACTTTCAGATCACAGGCCAAAGGTCACAGAGGTGGTCATGTGTCTCTCAGACAGAGCTCTATCTCGTGCTTTTCTCAGAGCCCCTACAGTTAATTACAATGATCAGTTGTTTTAAGTACACAGTGATGCTGAAAGTCTGACATCTTTCTTTCACTGTAGCTTCAGGGTTTATTTCTGTGCAGCCACAGAATAATAGGTATTTTTGGCACAATCAAAAGTCTTTTATATATGCACAGAATTCAGTGTTATCAATTTACATATACTTTCTGAAATTCAACTATGAGGCCTTGATAATTCATATTTTAAAAACAACTGAAATGAGAGTCAAAAGACATTACAGAAATCAAAATGAAGTAAAGTAAAATGCACATATCCCTCTTCTGGAGGAGTGGCCTTGTTTTCCCAGGACAGTCTATAGTGGGAGATGCATTCGCTGAGGCAGGGACGAGCATCTTCAAGGTGCATTGTTTCATATCAAAGCATTAGGGTTGTATACTGGACGGAGGACAGTGTCCTTGAGTCATTAACTAAAGTGACGACCCAGACGGGATGACCGATAGTCCGCTCGGAGCTGGACAAAGGCGTGCAGGAGGTTCCTGTCCAGGTTAGTGAGCTGCTCTCCAGAACACACCTGCTTCAGGTTGTCAGGGGCAACCACCAGGAGGTTACAGAGGGCATGGAGCGTGTCGAAGAGCTGCAGCACTAAAGGGACCTGCAACAAACAAACAATAGTATAACAATCAGAGGAGATTGAAATGATAGAAGTGTAGATAATTGCAATTAAAACTTGTTTGATTATATTGATAATAATATTGTCTCAAAAATGTGAAGTTCTCTGGAAACTTAAAACTCTGTAAAAATCTGTAACTTAGAAAGAGCTTATTACTGTGATGTTTTTGAAATAACTTGTTATTTCTATTACAAAGTTATTGCATATTATCCAGAGGATTTTTCGATTGAACTATCCTAATTGTGCTTTAACCCTATACAGAAATGGCAAGGAGTAATTTGAGATATGTGTGAGGGCAAATGCACTGCTGTAATAGAATAGGATTTAGGAAGACCATAAAATCAACATAGAAATAGTTCCTTCTTTACTGCTTAGACACATATTTACATTTAACAAAACCAAATCGTCCGGAACCTCTGCCCCCCCACTCACCCTGAAGTCCTTGGCGCAGCGTCGGTACTCAGCCACGTCGCAGATGGCCAGCATGCCTCCCATGGAGCTGTAGCTGTACTGCTGGAGGTGCTCGTGGATGAGACGGTGGAAACGGATCCCCAGCTCCGTCAGCACCGTGTCCACATTCTTCCCATCCATAGACTTTCGGACATGCTCCACCTGCCGACTCACGTAGGCACACACCTTGGAGCAGGCCTGCAAGGAAAAGAAGGAAGAAGAATTTGAGATGACACATTAAGTTTTATAACAGGAACATCAAAACAATGCAGTTTTATTTATATATCTCTCTATATCTCTATATATATAATGGCTGGGGTTGGTGTCTTACTGTGGTGTACTGGATCATCACATTGTTCTCATCTTCAGGCCTAAAATCAGTCTTCTTCTGTTCTGTTGCCAAAATGTGCTTCATTTGCCCAACCATGCAGTTTATTGTTCTATTTAGAGATGAAAATATCTTTAGACATTGTGCAAATTCTATGTATATTGCAATATGTATGCAGTACCTGTCGATCCCTGTGTCCAGCTTCACTTCCATCTGTTCAATCACCTCCTTCTTCTTGTGCAGACACTCAGCCAATTTTGGTGATGAGCTGGCAAGAGATATCAATATAAAATATCAATACTTTACAATAACAAAATACTGTGTTTTATATTTGAACACTGACCTTATTAGAGGCATTAGCTGGTCATTAAACTGCTTGTCAAACAGGTGAAAGATAGAGTTTGCCTGTTGGACTACATCAAGGAAGTACAAGTTGGCATTTTTGGCATCTGGTGAGGGGATGGCTGCAAAAAAGAAAAGAAAATTTTCCTGATGCTATGTTGTCATAGAACAAGCAATGTATGTAGAAGTCATTGTTGCAGAAATATGTAATTAGTTACAGTTAGTAAATGGTTAATATCTTACAAAAACAAACTGCAACTCAGAGAGTGCAGACCTCCGCCAAGGTAGCCAATTTCCCCTATATGCACTCTTAAAACCTGTTGCAGCCAAAGTTGCAGTACTGCAAGAGCTACTTCCAAGATTTCCCTACCATTTCAGCTTCTTGCAGATTACATTGTTTTATTTGGCCATTACCGTTTCTGTGGTTTTGGTAACCTGTCATTGTATTAAGATGATTTCAATGATTGTTCTATGAAGATTGTTCTATTATTTTAAAAGTGCATAGGGGAAGTGGGCTACCTAAGTTGCTACACGCACGCACGCACACACCAACGCTACCGAAAACATTGCCTCCTTGGCGGAGGTAAATATAGGTATTGTTGCTACACATACCTGCCAGGCCAATCTCTAGGGCATAGTCAATGTGGTCCACACAAAGATGTTCAACCAACAGCAGGAATATTGAGAATGCATTCCTAGGCAGGTCAGCAGGATCTGAAAGCTAAATCATCAAAACCTTTCAGTATTTCTGGTATTTACAATGTTAGTCTAATACAGATTATGTTCATGCACACAGAAATAAGTCTTAGTAATAAATAGACATATGTTTTCTTGGTCCCATAACATAAAACTTGACTACTATTGTTTTTTGTATAAATACATATTACATAAGTCTCTAAATCTATAGCAGTTCTTGAAGCCTTACCCTGTGGCATCTCTCAAAAGCATGACGAGTTTCTTGCAGGAGGTTGACCACTAGCTCTGGGGACAGAAAGGTCTCTCCGTGGGTGTCAATGCTGGGGCCTAGGGGTAGGTTGGTGCGCTGTCTGATCCTCTCCTTTAACTCCTGGATGCTGTAGCAGAAGATGCACAGATCAGAGCAAAGCAACAGAACATAAGAACCATACCTGGACAACCATATCCCACCTCCCAGTGCCAATGGGGCGTTTCTGGTGATTTTTGGAGTCATAGTAGCGCTGCAGGATCATGGCTCCCCGAGTGCGAAGGTATTCCCTCTCCATGTCCATATAACTCTCCAGATATGTAGAGAAGATGCTCTTTATGAGTTTGGACAGAAATGTGTGCTTGTCTGAGCCCAGGTTGAACTCGGTTAGCTTAGTGGCTAAAGCTGTGGATCTGTAAAAGTAATATTTTTATTAATATGACCATAAAGCAAAAAAATAAAATAAAATGAGAATAAACTGAATCCATGCACTACCGTGTGTAAAGATCATAAAGATTTTTGAGGTATTGTTCTACATCGGAGTGTCGCGTGCTGTCCAGTTTTTCCTTCACATGGGCCTTCCGAAAAAATGTTTTATATGTTATGGAATAAAACTTTCAGGATATTCAATAGAAACTGCTGAACAGACAAGTACCTGTAGTTTATTTTCAAAGATGTTCTGAATGAGCTTTGCCATCACCGTCTCTGGACTGCTGAACACCTCTCCCACCTGCTTGTTGACCCGCTGACAGAGGGCCGCTGTGTCCTCAAACACATCATTTCTCATGTAGGCTCCCTGAAAAATAAAATAAGTCAGTCATTGATGGGAAACACAAAAGTTAAATATGTTAAAAACGGTATATGATGCACTCACTTCCTGGCATTGCTTAATGTAGACATCCACACAATGTGCATAGCCCTAAAAGACAGTATTTTAGTACAGGGTATAGGTTTATATTTACAAGACAGAATCACACAAGTCTTGTAGTTTACCTTGAAATGTAATAAAACAGCTGCCACCTCCCGCATCCGTCCAATCTCACCCCTGCGCTGGGCTGCCGTGAACTCCTGGATTAACTGCCTCTCAAGATCATGGTATTTACCTGACAAAAAGAGACATATGTGTTTTATACATACTGTGTAGTTTATTCTGAAACACTGACATTATATCTTAATAACCTGATATTTAACTTACTTGCAATTTTAGCCTTTACATCAGCAAATCTGACAAAAAAACATAGATAATTACAAAAAAGTATAGTCATTTTAGTTAGCAGAGATAACAACTGCTATGGCACCAACGGCACCTTAATCAGACATTGTGTGATTTCTAAGGGTTTTTAAATTGTTAACGAGCAATTAAGGCCCCGCCCCCAAACCATGACAAACATGGGATTTTTTATGTTTTTTGCCAATTTTTTTTTTATTTCCCTAAAACTACATTCTTCTTTAAGTCTATAGGGCTGTCAAATATACCTGACTTCCAAAATTCAATCCAAAATGGCTGACTTCATGTTTGTTGTAGGGTGGGGCCATAATATTTTATGTTGGGTACAATGTGGAAAATCACTGTACTAACTTTCATTGTTCTCTGCCAAATAAGTGTGTAAGTGTGTCCAGAGTCCCACAGGGGTCATAAACATGGGGGCGCTATTGAGGCATTCTTTATTTGACCTCTGTAATGTGCCTTTTTACAATAAATATACACTGGCCCGGATCACTGTGCCAAAATTCATGCGATTTTGGTTATGTTCAGCAGGATTGTTGGCTTAATTGAAGTGCTTAAGGGCATTAATTAGTTAATTATTTAATTGTCATTAATCGTAGAAGTACCAATCTCAATCCAGTTCAGCGTCTTCATGATATGTACCTGTCCTGAAAAGCTAAAAGAGATCCGGCAAAGACTTTTTGAGTTTGTTTTTGTATTCATACGTAGGATTTGCGGACACGGACGTGGACCAACGTGATTCCATATTATCGTTGTGTCGCTGATATAATAAATGCCTATAAACTTAAAACTGTGTTCTAATGTTTACAACAGTAAACCACTATCACAGAGACAGTGAGCCAGTCCTGACTCACCTGTCGAATGGCAGCTCCTGGGCGATGAGGTGCAGCTTCTGAATGATATCCGCTGCCTCCTTAATCTGAGCCACAACAGAGAGATAGAGAGAGAGGGAGGGAGGGAGGAGAAAGAGAGACACCACCATGAGCTGGACATCCAAATGAAAAAGAGGGCAGGCTGCTGGCCATGTTTCACTCAGGGGCGATCATGTTTGAGCAGCCCTCCTGCACTTCCCTGTGTTCAACAGGAGCTGATAACAGACACACTCACCTGGCCATCAGCAGAAGCAGCAGTCCTGACTTAGCACCACATCCAACTCTTTATTGGCATGCTTTTTCTGAATGGGCTGTAATCCCACAGGAGACTAAATCGCCTTCAATAATCTGTCCGGCCAGGGATATCTGTCTAAAAAGGGGCCCTGTAGAGCCCCCTCCCCTCGCGCCTCCTGACATACACGCTACAGAGAAAGCCCCAGTCCTACCAAAGGCCCGCCGTTCGCAACTCCTCTGTTCCCGCAGATGCCTGCCTCAGCTAACATCATTACTCTGCTCCCGTGAGGAGGATCCAGCCTTTCTGCTCGGCGAAGGTTTTCTAAGTATCTGTCCCCCAGCTAAGATTAGCTAAATCCCATGTAAGTAATGTAGCCGTCTCCCTGCAGTCAGGGTTTAGCAGCACTTGTCTCCACGCTGGCGGCCCAGCCCTCCCTTTCAGAAGGATTAGCAAAGCCATACCCCTTCAGCTATTCACTTGCAGCTTTCCTCTTTCTCCTCATCTGGAGGTATGTTCAGGAAAAGCATCTGGACAGATATTTCTCTACGCCTCTCTGGAAAAACTGGCTCCATCTGTAGCACTCGTCTTTGGGATTGACCCCCAGACTCCCATCACAGCATCCACTAATGATGCTTCCACTAACAGGAATTAGTCTAAAGCAGGCCCATATCTACTGCAAGTTAAGAACTGCAAAAGCAAACTTTCTCAGGTCAGCGGTTATGTATCTGATGCATAACATCCTGGTATTAACACTACTTCTATGTAGACAAAAAGTGCATTTAAACTCTCCGAGTTCTGGTTTTCATCTGCTTTACATAAAGTGCATGGCAAAAGGCTGCTGTAATGCCATAACAATCTGAGGAGCAAAGCACATTTTCTCTTTCGGAAGCCTGTAAATGTAATTATGGCTGACATGAGCATGTTGACATCCATGTTAGTCAATCAGTAAGCTATTGTCAGACAGCTATTGTCAGACAGCAAATTACAGTTTATTAATCCAAAATTAGCCCAGGGATCCAACTAAAGGGATAAACTTGACAAATTAATATGGGTGGTTTGCCTCATAATCCTGTTCATTCTCACCTCCAGCGATGTCTCAGTTGGAGTACTTGTCAATGCCTACACACTGTATTAAATGAAGGGAACACCTGCAGAGTCCTCACCTTATCTGGGTTATTAAACACATCACTGCGGAGGTCTCCATCCAGGAACTCATTGAAGTAGGTCATCAGGCGCTGTGCCTCTACAGCCCTTTGTCTAGGTGTGTTCACCCCCTCAAGCTGGTCACCAAGGTGGCATACTTTGGTTGCCACATAGCTGATATGTTCATCAAGTTCTTGGAAATGCTGAAAGGCCACCTAATTGGACACATAATAAAATAAAGTACTGACCATAAACATTGGATCTGTGCGTTGTGAAACAAAAACAGGACACATAAGTCACACCTGGTTGCTCCTCTGCAGGTCCTGCACTTTGTGAGCAAACTCCTTTGCTTCACGGTGACACTGATGTTCAAGCTTCTCTACTTTTCGTTGGATTTTCTCATCTAACTGCTTCAGCTCCACTATGTGGTTCTCAAATTCTTCTAACAGTCTATTGTAAAAAAGAAAACACATATTACTGTATATGACAGAAATGAGATCAACACAAGAGATAAACAACCCCTCAGACTTGTGTAGTCTGGTAAAGTCATTTGGATTGCTGTGGTTAAATCTGTCCTACTGACCTCGCAGTTATATTTACTGATTACAGAATAATGCTGGATGCCTAATTCCTGGGCCCATAGATTTAAGAAGCTCTGAGAACTACCAGCTTCGTCAGCTGCATTTTAAGTGTCATCAGGACTGTAGAGTAAATGTTCTAAGTCAGCACCACATTTCAGAGAGTAGGAAACATCCCAAAATGATGAGTGTATAATCTCCTGACTAATTCCCTCAGAACTGGCTGGAGCTTAAAGACATCTCCCATCCTTTCCCAATAGACACTCATTCTCCGCCTGGTGACTCACAGTGTGGTGGCCTCCAAAGATATGTAGGCTCTGACTTTTCACTAAGAGCTTCCAGCGAGGTGGTGGTGGTAACAGTTTTGTGGGGAAAGAGATAAGGCTGCACACATCTACAGTGTAGTTAAAAGTGTTATGACATTTTTGCTTACAAGACAAAACCCAGCAGCTGCATATGAGCCCCACAACACGCGCTGAACAGAAGTCATTTTATAAATATTTACTCGTTTTTATGTTTTAGCTTTAGTTACATATCTGACCATTAGCAATGACTGTTTTACTTAGAAATTATATTTGTACATGATGACAATATTATTTCCATATGTGTTTTAAATGTTTGTTTTTTATTTCAATTGACACATTCTGAAAAGTGCCACTGCCCAGCATATACTGCAGGTAACATGTTGACTGTACCTTTTAGGATCAAAGGCCTCTGCCCCTCCTTTAGAGCCTCCTCCAGGAGTCCTCCAGGCCAACCTCTCAATGTACTCATCTGCATCAAAGGGCTCCTGCAGAGAGAAATCATGAATGTATGATGATCTCTCACCATCAAGACTACGTTGGTTATCAATCAATTTTGCAATAATACACTAATTCTCCGGCATTTACATCCATCATTTATTCTTAACATTCATTTTACGTTCATTTGTCCTATTGTCTCGTTGAGTAAAACAGAAAACAATCATAATTTTCACCGTTTAAGTTGAATTTAACCAAGCAATAATATGTTTCCGAGTGCATAATATTACACTAGACTTGACATAATTTGATAAGTCACATATCAACAGTTGTATTGATTATATTTAGCGGCATTGCTAATGTGGAGCTAATGTAGCCCCGCTTTTACCTCGAACAGCTGAGCAGTGGTCGCCATGGTCGAGATAAGGCTGGCGCCGCACAGAAATGCAATTTAGGATAAGGATCCCAAAGCGGACCACTGCACCGACCTCCACATTGATTTGCTGATATCGTACAGTTATGTCCTTTGTTGACAGCTAGCTGTTAGCGACTGAGCTTCCTGTATGAGGCAAGGGTGGGACAGCTGCATGGGAGTGCGCATGTGCAACCATCAGCTGAGAGATGTCACGTGGAAATCAGAGGAAGTAGCATTTTGGTCTGCTTTATGTTTATAACAGGTTATGGTAAATCGAGAGAAGACATAGTCACTTTATTGTCTTTACTAAAATGCTGATTTTGCATTTCACGGACACGGTTTCTAGATATTAAAGAAGCCGACGCTATGAGTATCCGAGCTCTGTGGATCATTTCCCTCGATAAGGACCATGCGTCATTACGCTTTTCGAGGTAGGTATTTCCATCGTCAAGTCTTTGCCTTTGTTCCTTGTTCCTTTCTTGTATACTAAAGCGGCTCTCTTTTCTCACAGGAGGTTTTCCACAGTGGAGCATCGAGCAAAGAGCCTGGCAGGTTCCTGTTATGTCCCAGTCCCGAATGAAGACATTGTACTGCAGCTCTTACTCACTGAGCTGGGGCTGTCAGACCAGGACAAGACCTATGTGGCTCTCAGAGATGACTGCTCTCACTGTCAGCGCTCACCTGCCCTAGAGCTGCGTGTAGGTGGACCTGGAAAGGAGACACTTTGGCCAGTGTTGACTTTTTGTCAGGGGCCACTTATTTTTGCATGTCTGCCTTTAGTGGATGTCCCCATTAAACCACGTCCACCTCTTACCAGTCTACTCTCAGTATCCAAGGGTCTTACTCTCCTCGCAGGCCTACAGACTTTTCTTCTTACCTCTGGGAGTAAGGCTGATCCTGAAGGACTTGCCTCTCGTCTTGCACTGTTGCCTTCTGTACTCCTGCAGATTTGTCCACTGGGGACACCTTTGGATGTCCCACCACTGGGTCCACCGGCTCCAAACACAGTGTCCACACTGGTCGGAAACCAGAAGCAACCAGCCTGGAAAACCGGACTACATCGAGGTCGGGCTGTGGTGAACGTGGCTCTAACTGAAGTGGTGCGCTCCATGCAGTATGGCAACCCTAGCAGACAGGACCTGTGGGACGTATATGGTACTGTGACATGCAAAGTAAGTTGAGTGTGAAAGATTACATGTATATGTACTTACTAACCTCTTTTAACCATTTAACTGTGTTGTTTTTACAGTGTGAAGTAGAGGGTGTTCTACCCAGTGTGACAGTCACCCTCACACTGCCCCCCAATGGTTCTCCGCTGCAGGACATTTTGGTTCATCCCTGTGTCACGTCACTTGATTCCAGTATCCTCACAGCCACCAGTGTGGACAACTGTGACAGCTCTACCTTCTCTGGACCATACAAGTTCCCCTTCTCCCCTCCTTTAGAGCCATTCAGACTGTGCAGCTATACTTCACAGGTAACTTTCTTGATTTACCGACAGGCAGAACTTATACTTTGCAACATAATAAATGAGATATTATATTGTGACTTCTCGTGATTTTCTACAAGGTCCCTGTACCTCCGATTCTGGGGTTCTATCAGTTAAAGAATGAAGACAACCACTTGCATGTATCTGCAACTCTGAAACTTCATGAGAGTGTGAAAAACAGTTTTGAGTACTGTGAGGCACACCTGCCCTTTT
>JAVQKD010214013.1:0-10289 GCA_036025635.1 Philypnodon grandiceps
TGAATTATTGTCATGTTTGGCATAACAGCCAACCCCACAAGTCACAATTTTATTTTATACATATATAATTTTGTATTGTGGCAACACACCAAAATAGTTCAACTTTGAGAGTAGGGCACACATCTTAAGTTGAAAGAAACTAGATAGTCTTGAGTCTCTGAGTATATATTCTTTTGCATACTTTTACTTGAGTAATTCTAAAATATAGAATGTTACTAAAGTATCTTTAAATTAGTAAGGTAGTATGCCTACCTCACAGTTTTGCAATATTTCTCTGTGCAAATACAAAAAAATAAACATCAGAACTAGTTTTAAGGAACTCTCTGACTCAGCATGCATTGTGTATTTTCTTGTGATTGGCTTAGGTCCGTCTGCTGGGCGTGGTCTCGCAGGGACAGCCCACTCTAGTCATTATGGAGCTGATGACCCGCGGCGATCTCAAGAGCCACCTGCGCTCCCTCCGGAAACCTGTAAGTAGATTTAACCACCCACATGCTCCTAGGGCTGGCAGCAGGGTTAAGTGTCAACCACTTACTATAATAGCACCAACCACAGCTACTAAAATAAGCCAAACATTAACACAAATGAATTTTCATTAGTAGTGGCAAACTTATTGTTTCTTTTACTGCAAGAATTAGTGTAAGATTGTAAGCCGCGATAAAATGAATGTTCATATAGTTGCACAAAACACAAAAAAATTCTTTACTCACAATTAACAAATAAAATGGTTAATTGATCATTTTACATAAATAAATATATAATTAATTTCGCCACATGGCACATTTTTGCAATGCTTTTATGTCGGGTTTACTCATTCTCAATCATCTCTCATAGGTCGTAATGAAAATAATACATGTAAAACAACAATGTGACACAATTATGGCAGTAAGGTAATGGTTTCAGTAGGTTGTAAAAGCAATACCTGGAAAGTAGGTATTGGACACTGGCCATTTTAGCAGCGATACATAACACAAATTATATCTCTCTTGCCTACTTCAAACCTGGAAGTGTGCTAATTACCTTCCTAGGACATACATATATTATCCATAATTATCTCATAAATGCTGTTTCTGATGCCTTACCTCCTTCACAGAACACCCCGACCCAGGTGCTGCCTCCTCTGAAGAAGATGATCCAGATGGCAGGTGAAATCGCAGACGGCATGTCTTACCTCAATGCCAACAAATTTGTGCATCGAGATCTGGCTGCACGAAACTGCATGGTGTCTGAGGACTTCACTGTGAAGATTGGAGGTAACTCACTGGCTTAAAAAGTTTCCCACTTATTAAGGTTGAGTTTATGGGGGCTAAATGTTAAGAGGTGAATGAAGCTTGCTTTGCATCTATTGGTGAAAAAAAACTACTTTGTTTTCCAGCAGGCTTTTACAGAATGGTGAAAGCTCAAATTATGGGGGGGCTGCCATAGTCTTTTCGATCAATAGGAAAGACTCTGGTATTTGGATTTCCGCTAGAGTCTGAATTTTGTATAAAGAAGGGAATTCTCTGCAACACTCAAAAACACACACACACTCAAGCATATACAGTGGACTCCCTAACCTTCACTGTTTTTACTTGTTCTTTCAGATTTTGGCATGACCCGAGATATTTATGAGACGGATTACTACCGAAAAGGAGGGAAGGGCCTGCTGCCTGTCCGCTGGATGTCCCCGGAGTCGCTGAAAGATGGTGTTTTCACAACAATGTCTGATGTCTGGTATGAGAGCTCGTCTTTCTCATGTTCGCTATTGTGCGTGTACAAACTTGCACTGATCCACAGGGGATTGAGCGGTATTTCAGAATTGGTTGGGTATTGTGTGAGACAGTGCAACAGCAAAAATAGGTCAAAACTGTAAAAAATGACTGAACTTTAAACAATTATTACCAAGATGTAAGATGAGTTAGTGGACATATGCAAAAACTGAAATTTAGATAATACACAGAAAATACGGCAATGTCTGAAGATATTATTAACACATATGTATTGCTCCTGAGTCTGTGGCTGATGGGTTCAAAACCTGAGCCCGTGGCTGATGGGTTCAAAACCTGAGTCTGTGGCAGATGGGTTCAAAACCTGCGCCTGTGGCTAATGGGTTCAAAACCTGAGCCTGTGGCTGATGGGTTCAAAACTTGAGTCTGTGGCTGATGGGTTCAAAACCGGCGCCTGTGGCTGATGGGTTCAAAACCTGCGCCTGTGGCAGATGGGTTCAAAACCTGCGCCTGTGGCTGATGGGTTCAAAACCTGCGTCTGTGGCCGATGGGTTCAAAACCTGCGCCTGTGGCTGATGGGTTCAAAACCTGAGCCTGTGGCTGATGGGTTCAAATCCAAAAATACCTTCATACCTACAAATACAAATTTCTATTGCTGGCCAGTTAGTTGTAGAGCTGACACTTACAGACCTACACTGACAGACAACCAATTGCTCTCAATCAATTCAATAACTAAGATTTATCAGTTCACATACAGTAGGTGGTAGGAAGCTGGTGAGAACCCACAGTAACACGAAGTACATGCACACTAAACTCTGTGGAGTAGACTAGCCTGGTGATCTAAGCCATGATGCAAACAGTTATGTATATTTTAGACAAAAATGTTTGCAATGTCTGAAGCCACTGTTAGAACACTTATTTTGACCACATAGATACAGTCAGTCATCAGAAGAACCACCTCATTACCAACCGATATAAGACAAGATGATTATTTTTCTTGTCACTTTTTCCAGCCCAGCGTAGTAATGAGGAAGTAGCGCTGACTCTGTGACTCTGAGGGCGGTACCTGGAGCAGAGGCGGTGATAGAAGCCCTAGAGGGCTTTGGGCGGTAGCTCCATCTGGGTCCCCACCTAAAAATTCTTTCTCTAAAAAAGCTGATTTTAAAATGAATTGTGATGAATTGTGTTTGATTGTAATTTTTTACTTGTTTTTTACTTGTTTTTCTTAAAATTACAATATTGTTTGTGCAAAACTTTTCAAAGGAGGATTATACAATCTATATGTAACCATATGGTGCGTGGATCAGCCCCAGGGCCTCTGAGCAGGTTAATGTGGCCGTGGTAGCAGTGCCAGCACAAACCCACCTCCTCAGTGTTTATATAGATCATCCTGTTTGAAGTTCTACCAGTGTAGCTTAGCGTTCTCTGTCGTTTAGTTTTAGTGAATAGGAAAATTTGTCGCAATCTGCCTTTTTTCACTGTTTGTATGTAAGCAGTATAATAGAGTGGTGAAAGTCTATATTGCTCTCATGCCAATAAAAAAAACACTTAGTTAGCCAGATGTTGTGGGTTCTAATCCCAGGTCTGCATGCCCTCCCCATGTAATCACACATTCTTTCTGAGTACTAGTCTGGATTCCTTCCACAGCCTAAAGACAGTTAATACAGGAATAAACAGAATATGAATAAATGAAGTGGCTATTTATTTTTTACCTGTCTATAAATCAAAGCTACTGACTTTGCAAGCTGCCCGTTCCATACATTGCAGGTCTAGTAATTACGAAGGTACAACCTTTTCAACTAGTTATTGCTTAACCAATTCTATAGCAGACACATTTACTTTAAAGGTGGCATGGTTGTTAGTTAAAATGACTCACTGGTGCCATCATGATACTGTCACTTCAGTGGAATGTCCAACACCTGGTTGCATTGAGAGTCACCAAGTTTTAAAGCAGTTCATGAGCAAATAAGGGCTTGAACCTAGTACAACCACAGTCTACCAATTAAAAGGTCCATAGACTGAAGTCATTTCGTAATACTACTTGTATTTTGCAGGTCATTTGGTGTTGTGCTGTGGGAGATCTCCACACTAGCGGAGCAGCCATACCAGGGCATGTCCAACGAACAAGTGCTGCGCTTCGTTATGGAGGGAGGCCTGCTGGACAAACCGGACAACTGCCCCGACATGCTGTAAGTCCCTCAGCCTTTTTAGGTCAACCCTGGCTTCATATAGCGCTGCCTCTGAAGGATGTATTGTTACGCACCACTGCTCACACAACTCCTTCTGCCCCACTAATATTTTACCCCGTGTCTATTCTGGTCTGAGAGTGTGTGTAGGGGGGTATCATGTGATGTGTGGGCTAAGGTAGAGCTAAGATGTAGCCTGACATTAACGTCACTGGTTAAATGTAGCACGTTGACGAAACTGTGCCCTGGCTGTCGCCCCTTCCAGTCGGCCCATAGAAGGGATGCCCCGACTGGCGTGTGAAAGATGCCCCTCATTCCTGCCGCCTAGAAGGCCAAGATGAGGGCACAACTGTCTGTCAGCCAAGGAAGTGAGATAACTCCGGAGGAATGCCTTTGTTCTATTCTGATTTATTAAGAGGGTCATAATACATTATTATACCATTTTAAATTCAGTTACCAGTAGTCACCCTCTAGCTCAGCATTTTACATTCCAAAGTTTAAAAAAAATCCCCCTCTAAGGCCCCCTTTCCTCCCATTGGCCACATTTACTTCACTACTACATCCAAGGTAACTATCGATGTAAATAAAATATTGTTTTTCTGAGATTAGGTGTATTGTATGTATTCAAGGCCCTCTTTCCCCCTATTGGACACATTTATTTCACTTACTACAACCAAGGCCGAATAGGAGCTTCTTCATCTATATGTAAAAAAATATATATTACTAAACAGGTCTTCTTTTTGGGGGCTGTTGCTTTGTCTGAGATTAGGTGTATGTATTTAAGGCCCTCCTTCCCCCTCTTGGCCACACCCACTCTGTTACTAGAGCTAGTGCAAACACTAGAAAGCAAGGTGGGTTTTCCATGCCTACATCTACATAGAAAAGTTGTGCTTTTAGCTCCTGAGAAGGTTAGCAACTCAGCACGCAGTACTACTCTACTAAATGTGTGAATGAAGTGTCACCCCATAGAAGGGATGCCCGACCATGGTGCCTTAAATATGCCCCTCATTCCTGTAGCCTTGAAGGGCAGGATGAGGGCACGTGTCTGTCAGCCAAAGATGTGAGATCAGTAAGGAGGAATGTATTGATTCATTAATGAGTGGTGGTGCCTGAGAGACGTTGCCTGTCCCATACTGACCTCAATAAGAAGGCATCCCAGCTCTCTCCTCCCACTCTCCACGGCTGACCTCACCTACAAAGACGGCAGCGCTGTTGTGCTGTTTCCATGGCAGCACACTGTTTTGTCCTGAATACCAGAGAGTGAGGATTGTCTTACAGAGGTGGAGGAGCTAGTGGGAGTTAAGACGCTGGTTGTACTAGGCTGTAGAGGAGGAGAGGGAGTATACATATAGTGGTAAATTACAACTGATAACTGGATTTGAAAAGCTTTGAGCACCATACATCTTTTTGTGTCCCATTAAAGGCACTTGGAGGTCGATTATCAAATTCACCTTAAAAAACAGCGGCCCTGGAACCCCTTGCCAGACTTATTTCCAGTGCAATAATAATGGATTATCTAATGGGATTGTTTTGTTTTAGGTCCTTTACAATGTAGTCGCATGTTTTTTTTCAAATCGTTGTTAGGGATTTACCAGGTCCTGTGCCTGTTGTGTGTGAGACATTCAGAGAATTCTTTGGTATTTTGTTAATTGCAAATTTGCCAATTAGAATACTTTCCTAGTGTAGGGAGAGGTATGGGGATGTTTAAGGGTATATTATAATGGTTCCGATTTATATAGTGCTTTTCTAGGCCCTCAAAAAGACATGGCAGGCATCTCCAACCACCACCACCAAACACTTCTACACTAACACATTCATACATTGCCAACAGTGGTGAAAGATCGTGCCCAAGGATACAACAGTGGTATGAAAACTGAAACTGAAACTGCCCATCTACTGGTTAGTGGATGACCGCTTTGACCACTAGTAAGCACTGGCCCTGCCACTGTTGAAGTAGGTTGTCATTGATTAATTTACACATTAAGTAGACCCAACAGTCAGTGGGAGCTTTCTTTATTGTAATGTTGAAGATTAGAAAGAAATGCTTTTCACTTTTTACTTAAACGCCAAAAAAGTTACTGACACAGATCTGTTCTGATGCATGTTTGTCTGTGTGCAGTGATTGGCAGGCCGCTGACAGCACGTCATAATTTACTGCTCTGTTTTTTGTCTAAATTAGCATCAACAGGCCCGGTGCATGTAAACAGATATGAGCGGAATATCCAGCACATGAGACTTCTGCAGGAAGAACCACACATCGGTCCCACTTCTCCAAAACACGTCCTCCTCCCGCTGTTCTGATTATGTAGTGATGTTTAGAGAACCACTACCCATAATTCCTCAGTGTTAGCGGCCCTTACCCCCCGCCGCTTTATGTTTAGTGGACTCGAGACCGAGGACAGAGGAGTCAGCAGTCCCGGCGTGTATTCTTAGCTTGTTTGCGTAGAATTGAAACGCTGTAATCATTCTCTGTTTTTATGATGTTTTGACATTCTGGGAGTGCGCCAGCTTTGGACCGGTGTCACACTGATTTACTGTAGTTGTGTGTACATGTGAAAATACTACAGTAGAGTATTATAGAGGTACAGAATGTAACACAATAGCCACCCACGTACACATCTCCTCACATGAACTGGTTCTGGCTGAAGTAGGGACATAAAGAACATGTAAACCATATTTAAGGACACCAGGCAGTTGGCTGTGAAAAGGGAAAGGCCATTGCATAAGTCTACAGCATGGCAGCACTTATTTGTTGAGCTCGATGACTATGTGTATTATATGTTTATTTTAGATTTTAGAAACTGTTTTCAATTGCACTTTTTGTTACCACTACATAGTTTGGTTAGATGAAAGAAATTTTGATATGTACTGCAGCAAATAAGTAGAAACGTAAAGAGGCCAGTTCTGGAATCAAGGCACAGACATGTCACATACATTCTACAATTCCCCATCATTAAAAACAAGGAAGAGGTCTGTGGTAACATATAATACAATAGCATTGTTATTGAGAAACAGTTGTCTTTGCAATTTGCTGGAAAATTATTTCTCAAAAACACGGGAGCTGGGAGATGTCTATATTATCACTATAACAGCAGAATCTAAAATGAGGTCAACTCAGAACAGTTGGAAGTGCCTTAAAGCATCGGTATCTTCTGCCATCTACTGGTGTATAGTAGCAAAACACAAGGTCTTTGCTGGTATATTTAGTAAATGTGCTTCAAGTAGAGAATTTGCTATAGACTAATTTGCTAATCTCTGAGGTACTAGAAGACTACTCCAGTTTAAACCTGGTTTGTCACTGTTTAGACATGCTTTAGATAATTGCTTTATAATTATAAAGTCTCTCTCTCCCCTAGGTTCGAACTGATGAGAATGTGCTGGCAGTACAACCCTAAGATGCGCCCCTCCTTCCT
Source organism: Philypnodon grandiceps (assembly GCA_036025635.1). Taxonomy (NCBI): domain Eukaryota; kingdom Metazoa; phylum Chordata; class Actinopteri; order Gobiiformes; family Eleotridae; genus Philypnodon; species Philypnodon grandiceps. The sequence goes on from JAVQKD010214013.1 coordinate 7,306, forward strand.
GGAGATCATTAGCAGCATCAAGGATGACATGGAGCCTCCCTTCAGGGAAGTCAGCTTCTTCTACAGTGAGGAGAACAAGCCCCCAGACACAGAGGAGCTGGACATGGAGGTGGAGAACATGGAGAACATCCCTCTGGACCCCACCTCCACCCGACAACCACCCTCCTCCTCCGCCTGCAGCACCCCACCCACGGGACAGCAGAGCCCCAGCACCCCACTACTGGGCCCCGCCTCTTCCTCCTGCCCCTCGCCACAAAGTCCCGCCTCCCCGGGCCCCTCCTGCTCCTCTAACCCCGCCCCTACGGACAAACTGTCAGGACAGGTATCGGCGAATGGGCCCATGGTTGTGCTGCAGCCGAACTTTGACGACCTGCAGCCCTACGCGCATATGAACGGGAGCAGGAAGAACGAGCGGGCACTACCTCTGCCCCAGTCGTCGGCCTGCTGATAACGGGACAGGGGGACGGGGGGCACGAGAAAGGTGGACGGCCATTTTGAATTCACAGGGTAAACACGGGCCTCATCTCCAAAGACGGATAAGGCGGGACATTTTTTTTTTTTCCTCTTTCCACTCCACGGACTAGAGCGAGAATAGACTTTTTTAAAAGCATATCTGCCAGCGATAACAGAGCACTTTCCCTGTTGCAGAGAGGAGTTGAATATTTATACTGAACTTCTCTCAATGATACCGTATAGCTTCATTTTGATAAATTACTTTCCATCAAAAGGACTTTACTTTTGTACGTCGTGTAAAGACGCCTCAACTCAAGCGTTTTTAGTGATGTTTCTGTGGATGTTTCTGAGTGGGTCAATTGAAAGAGGACAGTCTAATGTGTAATCTACCAAACCTTTGCCAAATCAAGTCTTTTTTGCTAAATCTTTTGTACAGTTTTTACTTCTACGGTTGGAGGCTGTGGTACAAAGAATGGTTAAACTGGTTAAAATATTCAACAAGGGTGCACAGAGTGTTCCCTATAGTTACTGGGATAGGCTCCAGCAGACCCCTAACAGGAGTAAGTGAAAGAAATCAATTAGAATTAGTAACAGATGCCCAGACCTCCTACTCCCCAGCCAACTCAACTGGCTTTTCTAAAAGTAATCTACACCATTCATTTCTGTACTACAGCCTCTGTCTGTCTTCTAGTTTGAAAATTATCTGCAAATCACTGAACATTACAATCAAGGGATACATTGTCACCTATGCTTTTATGTCTATGGATCATTTCTAAAGTGTGCATTTTGTGTGCACAGATAAAGAATAGTTTGAACCAAATAGACCACGGTACCAACCTGGAGCCGGTCTAATAGTTCTCTACATTTCAACATATAAAGGTCTCACAGTCGTATTTGAGACTGTGGAGCAGTTTTATACACATCATTTGGTTTGTCACTTTTGTAAAACTTTTTCAGAAAATGTTTGCCTCTATGTCTGTATAGAACAAAGCTGCTATTTTATTCTTTTTACTCTTTTTGGATGTTCTATACAAAGAAATTCTTCAGGTTTGATATTTTATTGGTCTCCACTACAAGTCAATTTTCTTATCTCTGTTTTAGAAAATACTGATGATATACCCCCCAACAATGCCTTTTATTTTGTGATGAAATGTTTCCTCCTGTATGTGTCTTGTGGATGTCTATGTTATTATTATTAATATTAATATTATTATTTGACATGGACACCTTAGCTCAATGTGCGAGCGTGTACTTTCTGCACCCTTTTTAAAATTGTGTACTTGTTAGCGTTAGCGCCTAGCATAGCCCATCTAGGTGCTACTCGATCTCAGGTCAAAGTCAAGGCTTTTGCTTTTTTTCGCTGTACATTCTCACCATCGCCCTCTACTGGCATCACCCTCAACATTACCCCTGCTTTGGGGCTGTGTTTGAAACAGAACTCTTTGGGGATCAGTTTTGAGATTGGAGCATTTATCAACATGTAAGTATGTGTGTGTTTAGTCATATAAAGCTCCACTTTTGTGACCAGATTAGATTACTATCAATGTTTAAAGAAGTCATGTATCATGGCATTGCTGATCTCAAAATAGCAGTTACAATATACAGTCAGCAAAGCTGAAGATCATTGACTAATTATTCAACTCGTGTGTCTGCACTATTCTTACAGTTGATGACTGTGGAAAGGATGTTTATAAATGTTGATAAATCTGCACTAAGATTTGAGAGTTAAAAGTTAGCACAGAGCAAAAGCAATTTCACACAAAGCGTGACTGTTTTGAGACCACAGGTGAGGCAGCACTGGCAGGTAAAGTACTTGAATTGCCTACAAAGCAATCATTAGGGCCAATACACATGTAAACATGGGAATGGACTGAAGTGACTGTGATGGCAGTTACTTATAGATGGGTTATTCAGTCACATACCACTATGTATTTCATCAGGAGCCCTCCATATTGGTTCTCTGGAGTAGTCCATCTGGTCCAACTGCAGCTCAAAGAGTTGACCAGCAACAGTGTCAGATGCCTCCATACTTCTGCATGACACAGATGTACACACATATTTTAATGCTATCAAACATTTATCTTAATACAGATTCCCACATAGTTGTGCTCCTACCCCAGCCCCACACTGACCCCTTCCTCCTGCTGCTTCTTCTCCACGGGCTGAGTATTGTACTTTCCCTAGTGCCTCCTCCTTCAGATTAGCCCCAGTTTAAACATTTGACCAGCTCTGTGTCTGTGGGATCTACAGGGCTAGTCCTGTCTGCCTTAACCACCTCTCTCATCTGTTCTTCTATGAAACTGCTCTTATTGTTTGCCATAATCACTGCTTGTACAAACCAAATAGAGGAGGGGTTCAAGTCCGGAGAAGGGAACACATATAAAAAAACAAAACAATGGTCTTAAAATCTAGGCTGAAAAAAAAGTGTTGAAGGATTCTCCTCATATTTTATGATTAATATTTTGGACAAATGTTGCTTGGTGATGATGATTATTATTATTATTGTTATTGTTATTATTATTATTATTATT
>JAVQKD010214457.1:0-16294 GCA_036025635.1 Philypnodon grandiceps
TTACAATTGCATTGCGTTGCTTCAAGTTCAGACTAGGCTTATCTGGTTAGAAGAGATGTTATGAGAAATTTAACTGCACAAAGACTCCAGGTTGAACAGAAATAGGGCATACTGGCTTATATGACAATGCAAAAAGCTCTAATCAAAATCTATAGAATTGGGGACCTCCAGCTTTTGTGGGGCACTGGTGGATTCAACTAGGAACTAGAGGCCTCTATCACTTCTTGGGTAGGTGTAGCATGTCTAAAAGTGTCTGAGTCATGTCTAAGTATAGACTCTATAATAATTGTGATTTTAATTTGCTGTTCAGGGCTACAAAAGTGTTTTCTAGTATATGACTAACTTTGCCTGCCACAGTGGGACTTGTATTGGACAAGATGACTCTACAGATGAACTCATAGTCATTAAATCCATTTTTAGTTGGTTTGGCTGCTATTTGCCACTTAAAAGATGTTTTGAAGATTGCTAAATTTAGGTTTGAACAAGGATTTCTACAAGCTTTGTGCCCCACGAATACAAAAACTCAGGTTGACAGTTCCCAGCATTCCCAAAATGTATAAAAAAAGTTGTAGGATATTCCCATATACAGTGTATCAACTCAGCTTGGAGGCTTGGAAGTGCCACTGAAAATTGCCAGGGTGCCCCTTTAAACCGAGTCAGTCGTACAAAATAATTGGCGAGGTGGGATTACGTCCACGGGAAACTAGCAGAGGTCAACCTGCCACCCCTGTGCTGCTGCTTGTGTGTGTCCGAATGTGTGCGTCAGTGTGTGCTTGTGAGGCTCCAGTTTCCTCTGATCTCTGCCTTATCTTCTCCTAACCCCCCGCACCCCACCTCCATCCGACCACGCACCAAACCCACACACACGCACACCCTCGTCTGCCGCCAGTCCGTCCCCCGTGGCCCCGGCGCAGCAAACAGATCGATACACCGGAGCTAGGCCGGCATTAATATCTGTCGCCTCTCCACCCTCCTCCACCCTCCTCCTCCCTCCTGCCTGGCGCCCCACAACCACTTCTTACACACACACACCTAAATCAAATCGACACACACACAAAAATCGCACCCGTACCGGCGTCGGAAATGGCCCCTAGCTCCCGAGGGATTTGTCTAATTAAAAAAGTGGGGGGCGGCGGAGTGGAGCAGGGGTAGATAGATTGAGGGGAAGGGAGGGAAGGATTGCGGGATGGATTTTTCTCTCATTAGAAGCCATGTCTCCCGGTGTGGCCCGGCCGACGCTGATAATGATGAGGCCTACTTCTCCGGAGAGAGGCCAGGGGGGAGCAGGGCATGCTGGGAGAAATGGGAGAAGTGCAGGGGGGTGAAGGGCAGGGTGGAGATAGAGCGGGAGGCAAGGATGATGGCAGTTCAAGGTGAGGAGGCTATGAAATGCCCTGGACTGGTGGGAGAAGTGAGCTCTTGCTGTTGGTATTGTGGCCAAAGCATACATTCATTTTTTTTATCCTGCAATACAAGATAAAGTGGAACAACAATATTTTGTTACTCAGTATGTCTATATGTTTATCCCCAGATTTGAATTTTCCATATATATTCCATATTGCGCTACTATTTAAACATAATTTAACTCTCCTATTTTTATTGTTTCCCAAAAGTTGAGCAAATAGACAAAGTACAAACATTAAAAGTCTAAAGCCAATTAATGCTCTTTCTTCCCACCAAGGAGGTTCTGGACCAACTGCCTACAATCTATATAGAGGATTCATGTCCTCTTGGTTACTGTGGGTTCTCTATTGGTCCTCCGGCTTCCCACAATTCAACATGCCTTTGTTATGAGAGTGTACTTTTGTCTCTGTGTCAGCATTATGACTACCTGACCAACGATATACCCCACTTAAGGCCCATAGTTGCTGGAATAGGCTCCCCCCAAACTCACAATATGAATATGTAAGTTGTTTTTTCACATTTCTCTTACGTTTTGTGTTTGTTTTGTCTTGTTCAGATTTGTTGCGGGCTCGTCAGGAGGCGTTGGTTGCTGCGGTGAGGAGTCCAGCGGCTCTCGAGGCTCATCTACCGTCGGCGGGGAGTTCATCCTCGTCCAGTCAGAGACGTAAACAGGGTCTACCCCAGCACCGCGACGCACACTATACAGACAGGTAACAGTCACTCACAGCATAAAAAACAGCTTTCTACAAATACACTGTAGACGGGACAGTGGTTATCCATGTCAACTTTCAATAGAATCTAAACATTGTAAAAACCGTCACTATATTGTGGAGAAGAAATGAAACTGTGAATATGATAACCGCAGGGCTGACACAAGACGACATAGTCAGACGCAAAAGTATTCACAACGATTTAATTGACCTGCCCGGTATACATGACATTGGATTGGAGCCAGTCTTCTTGAATGAAATTTCAAACTCCAATGATTATTTGTCTAACTTACTTTGCAACATGCCATTGTTGAGAAACCGTGAGGTCTGACAAATATTTAAAACTCTGTTTACACACTGTCTGTGTCTATCCGTTCTTTTCTTTGACTTGATCCGATTTTATTTTTTGGCTCGCTCCGGCTTCGGCTGCATGCTAGTATCTACAATGTGTGTCTATGTAATGTACACGGCTAAACTAAGGATCCAATAACCTCTCGTGTACACCACTGTGGAGCTGCTGCATCCTTGGCTCTTCCACCCCACCCCTCCACCCCCCCCAGCTATGGCCCCTACACCTCCCCAAACAAAGCCAGGGGCAGCGGGAGTGGGCGGGTAATTGCTTGTCGATTATTTATGTGGTGCGGGGAGAGGCGGGGGATCGATAATAGGCCGGCGGTGCATCAGCGGGGAGGATGTGTGTGCGATTGGTGGTAGAGGATGGTAGATAGAGCGGAGGGGGTGGGGGGCAGGAAGCGGAGTGGCCAGGCGCTGTGGGGGGGTATGTGGGGGTAGATTCGTGTGTTTGTTTGCTCCATTTCTCGAGCTGCTGTGTGCGTGCTTATCTGACTGAATTTGGGCTGGTTTGTATGAATAAAGGCTGGTAATTTGAGTGTGTCCGAGATTTGATCAAGCGTACTTCTTAGATTTGCAACAAAATTCATACTAGCTAAAAAATTCAAAAACTATTTAATCTCTATGAGTGGAGTCTGTATGTCCTATCCATGTTAATGTTAATCTCTCTCTGGCTTCCTCGATATGTTAAAATTATTCAATTATTATCATGCGTTACAGTTGGTAAATTACAATTTTGTGAAAGAGTTGGCTGTCAGTGTATGTCTCTCTGTCAGCCCTGTGACTAACTGGCCTTTGACGACAGCAGAGGATGGCTCTCCGAATAATGTGCTCCTAATTTGAGTCTGTATCCAAGATTTGAGTAAATTGCAACAAATTGAGGTTGTGGGTTTGCTCTTTCTGAGTGGAGTCTGCATGTCCTTTTTGTGTTATTGTGGGTTTCTCTTGTAGTACTCTTCCTTGATATACTGTATATCTAAATTATTATCATGTGTTAATAGAATTGTTAAATCTAAGATCCCCCTGGTGAAGGAATGTGAGATGGGATGGTTGTCTGTCAGTGTATGTCTATGTGTCAGCCCTGCAACTGAGTGGAGTCTGCTTGTTCTCTCCATGTTACTGTGGGTTCTCTCCTAGTACTCCGGCCTCTTCCCTATATGTCCAAATTGATGGCTGAATTACCATTAGAGATGTGAGAGTGAATGGTTGTCGGTCAGTGTTTATCGCTCTGTGTCAGCCCAGCGACTAACTGGCCATTGACATAGGTGTAACCTGCTTAAGGCACATAGTAGATGCAGAGAATGGTAGCGTGTAGAGGCATTAGCCAGGCTCTGTGGGTGAAGATTTGTGTTTGCTCACTCCATTTCTTGGGCTGTGGTGTGCTCATGTGTGGACGGAATTTGGACTATTTTTTGGTAAATATGTCTGCTAATCCGAGTTTGTGTGTCCGGTGTTGGGGTGCAGTCAGTGAGCCATGACTGTTTTTTTCTGAAAGCACAGAGTAATTAGCCATACTGGACCAGGGGATAGTTAGGCTTCAGCCCAGTGGCATAAAGTGGTAATGAGGGACCTTGGTGCAGGTTTACAGAAGCGGCTCCCAAAAGACAGCACATTTAGGCTTTTCCTTCAGTTTTTATGTTCATTGGTTTGAAATGCAGGAACATGTAATTAACAAGTTGACTATTGGCTTGGTCAAAAGATAGAGTCTGACTAAGTGAATAAGTTAATACTAGGTTTGGTGACTCTGTTTGGAGTCAGGTGTGGTCATCTTATTTTGTTTAAGTGTTAACGTCATGGTTGAACAAACCTTACATCCATGAAAAACTAGTTAGTCTTATTTCACAATTGTGCCATCTACAGTGAGCCTCATTCAGGACTGAACAGAAACATATAAAGTGTTCTAGTTCTGTAAACAATTGCTCTTATATTGTTATGCTGTTGTTATATTTAAGTCAAAGAAGCAAAAATTGGCTCAAGAATGAATTTTGAAATCCTAAAAACTCTCCCGAGGCAGAGGAAGTGAGTTAGAGACGGCGCTCTCTCACTGTGGCTCACCTTTCCATCGACCCTCATCATTGATTATCTGGGGCCCATTAGGACCCATTGTTAAAAACAAATCATTAGGGCCGCTCGATGGGCTTAGAGCCTGGCTCCATTTGTCTGGCCTTAAATGGCACTAAGCTCGCAAGCATCTGCAAGGCAAATGGAAGGAAGACTGAGAGGCTGTGGAAAACAGGATAAAATAAAGAAAACGAATAGATAGAGGAAAGGAAGGAACAAGTGAGAGATGAAGCAGAGACGAGTGTGCGGTAGGAAGCGGCGGGCGGTGAGCGAGATACAGGGCGGGAGAGCACGCGGAGGGAGCCTCATCCATTTTAATGAGCTTCCTGTGTAAATGTGTTCCTGCGGAGCAGCAGCCGAAGGCGGCCGCACGGCGCTCCTAATCCCCCCACGCTGCCGTCATTAAGGGCAGCCCTGTCACACACATACACACAGACACACAACAGAGGCGGGCTGCGGCGGGACGGGCCTGTCGCACTCTGACAGGTCGTCACACACCACTGAATTCCCCTGGAGCCTCTGGCCTCACCACAGGCAGAGCAGACGAACGGCATCCAGTGAAATAGTTTGGTGTGATTATGAGCCCACCTTGTATCTGTGTGTTTTCAGTCCCATGCAAAAACTAGGTGAGCTGTTTGTGTGCCTTTTTATAGCATGTTAGTGGTTTGTGAACAAAACACATGGAGAGGGCTACGCCACACTGACACATAAAGATGTACAGAGACAGACAGGCGTACACACAAACACACAGCCCAGAGCAAAACGACTAATGTCTGACACTCCTCCCTCAAAATTGGCTCCTATAAAAGAAGACAGACAGGGGAGATAGCGGAAGGGCCCGTCTCTCTGCCTGCGTCTCTCCCTCTCCGTGATTAGGCCTAATTATGGTGGCGCAGACGCCTGGCAGCCCCAGTCATGCAGCTTTAATTGACCGTTATTCATCTGCGAGCTAACGCTCGGCGAGGGGAGGCGTGCACCGTGAAGGAAAAAAGCAAGGAGGGAATCGGAATGGAAGGGGTGGGGGCTGATGGGAAATTGGCATGCGGGAGTCATAGAGGTGGGGGTAGAGTGCGTGTGTTTTTTATTTTGTCGCCGGCGCCTTAGCGTAGCCTAGTGGAACTGTGCGTCGCAAGGCTAATTGCTAGCCTCCAGGGATTAGGCCAGGTGATTACACACTGGGCGGTGTAATTACATAAGCAGCGGCTAGCGAGGCCCCAGCTCGCGGCTCCGGGGTCACGCGCCGCAGCCCTCACCCAAGATTAATTGGAGCTGCCACTGGAGTGCGAGGCACCGCCGGAGAGAACGGTTATACGATTAGCATTAACATTTCAGCGGCGGAGGCGATCGATGAATGGCCCCCACCACTTCCTCCGCCCCCACCCCCTCTATATCTCATCTCCACACTGCCTTCCTCCGCTCCCTCACCATTTAGTGAGGCGGGAGACATGCAGGCGCTAGGTAATTTGAACACGGTTGCAAAACAATATTTGCGGTTGCATGCGTCCCTGTGTTTTGATTTTGTTGTTTTCCTCGGCTTGTTTCTCATGTAAGCTTTAGTGGCGGCCGTCACACACAGCTGAGCCCTGATTGGTGTGATAGCAGCCGCTCTGGAGCAGACACAATCAGAGACTCTGGAGGAAGGCTAAAAAGTTTCCCTAAAATCTGGTGTAGGGCAAATCAGACATGTCAGCCTTGGTGTTGAAATGGCTGTTGGTAATGAGTGGCACATTAATTGTAAAAAAGATCCCTGAATATATGCCATCCTCACAACAGATCACTCAGATGTATCCAGAGATGTTCCAGGAAAATGTGCCTTTGCCTGTGTTCGTGCAAATAGGCAACTCAAAAGTGTTGGTGATGTTTATATATTTTTTTTACCTTGTGTGCAGTTGGACCAACAACAAAACCTTAACAAAAGATTTGTTTTTGTTGTAGATTGACACACAATATTTGTATATATTCTTTAACACCGGAAGAACTTTTTGGCTAAATAGGCAGAGCATTTTCCCCTGAACTAGAAGATCCCTGGTATCTTTACCTTGGCCACTGTTGTTTTCTCAAGTGGTTTAAGTTTTAACATTTTTATATGCAAAGAGCAGTGAACAATGATGATTGTGACCAAAATTCAACTTATGAAAACATTTTTTTTTCATTCAAATAAATGAAAATTAGGTTATGTTACGGGGCCTTTATTGTACCTGTAGGTAAATCGGTCTTCTGCATTTGACCCATCCCTCAATGTCGCTGGGGCAACCTGTCAGGAGCAGTGGGCAGCCACAGTGCAGCGCCCGAGGACCCAGCTCCAGATCTTGAACTAGGATCTTGGTCAGGATTAACCTAATGTGCATGTTTTGGGTTGATGTTAGAAACCAGAGTACCCAGAGGAAACCCTCCCAGACATGGGGAGAAACATGCAAACTCCACACAGAAAGGCCATAGTGCCCGGTCCAGGACTCGAACCTGGGACCTTCTTGCTGTGAGGCGTGCTAACCACTGCAACACCGTGCCGCCAACAAAATAACAATCTTAGAAGACCCACTCTAATGCTCCATGCTGGTCAAAGTGCGGATGTTAGATGCAGCTTTTTATCTACATGATGAAAAACATCTCCAAAATGCACTGAAAATTAAAACCTACCGGACTGTATTTACAGAAAAGCTCAAATCTAAGAGACAGATGAAGAGCACATGAAAACCTACAGCGTGAAAAAAATAGAGTTCTCGCAAAAAGAGACCGATTTTTGGAGGTTGTGCAGGAGTGTGGTCGCTGCGGAGACAAACAGCGGAAAGATGGTTTGGACAGAGCTGCAGACAGAGAGAGGTGAGAGGCGCCGGTCCCCCTGAAGTGAGGACAAAAGCCCAAGCCAATAATGGAGAGGCCTTTTCAGACGCGGAGGTTGCAGGACGCTCCATCCTTTTCAACAACCTTCAATACAAACCCGGAGAGCGCGAGTGGTGGGGGCCGGGGAGAAGGGCGTAAAAAAAAGGGGATGAGTGTTAATTAGGAGGTCCTTCAGCCCGTGGCCCCGGTCAAGACGCAGGGGCCGCCCCAGCTGTCAGAGCATGACACACTGGCATTGTGCATTCAGCTCTCATTATGTGTGCGGCTCTACAGTGTGTGTGGGGGTGTGAGTGTGTGTGGGGTGGCAAGGGGAAGGAAAGGCTGGCGTCCAGGGTACAGCTATGGCCAGCGGCGCTTGCATCGGCGTGACAAGACTGATGAGGCACTGGGGCGACACCGAGGCCTCTGGAGCCGAGCTGATAAAAATACACACCGCATACATTGGTGCCGGAGCAAGTGCATTCACTGTAAAATGTCACTTGTTAACCTATTACCTTTAAAAATACATCTCTTTTTTTTTTTACTTAAATTAACTGCTTGGAAGGATGATTGATATTTAATAGTTGTGAAAAATTGGCCCCAGTGAATGAAAGGATGATCTGTGTGTCAGCCCTGTGACTAATTGGGCGTTGTACCCTGCCAAAGGCCCATAGTTGCTAGAATAGGCTCCAAACCTGTCCCTTAACATGAATAACTATAGTTAAAATGTCATGGCAACTGACTGCACAGGTTTTCTGTCACATCTTCAGTTCTGAGAAGCTATTACTTGGAAGTACTAACTTTGAAGTTTGAGTTGAAGTTAGTCACAGTTTTCTAGATTTTTTAAATATGGTTCACAATTTTTTACAGTGCAGACAGAGCTAAGAGAGCAGCTTATTCCTTTACGGCAACAATTAAACCTCTGCGGTCTCACGCATAAATATTAATGAAGTGTTAATGTATTTGTTATAAAGCTGCTATATTTTCTGTCCACAGGGAGCTCTCTCAACCTCCTCCACTGCTGTCTCCACCGACAGGCTCTCACATCACGTTAGGACCCCACCTACGGCCACCCTTTCTGGGCATGCCCACTGCTCTGTGCCAGGCTCCAGGTGAGTTGAACTATCAAGATGATTTCTATTACTGCATTATTGACTTTGATTGTGGGATCAATCCTTGGGCTGGGCAAAACACAGTCTTTCTGCACGGCTTCTCCGTGTTACTGTGAACATCTGTAATGCCCCTTGTAAATGAATGTAAGTCAGCGGTGGGCTGTACATGTCTTTGTGTCAGCCCTGGGACTAACTGGCCATTGTCCATAGTTGCTGGATAGGCATCAGGCTCCCACAACCCCTAACAGGTATAAGAGGGTGAAAAAATAATGAATGAAATATAATTAACTGTGCACAAGCCTAAATTAAACACACTGTAAAAAGTGTTTTGTCATTAAAATGGGTCATACTTTTAAAATGATATTGTAGCTGGCAAATTTGTGCTAAGACACTTGACATATAGGCCATCTATCCATCTGATATATTGGCCAGGTATAACATTTTAGATCATATACGGTAGTTTCCCTCACCTCAAACCAAAGACGTCACCTTCTGATTAGCTCAGCTGCTTGTGGAGGTGCAGACCTCATCAGTAAAGTTACCCACTGAGGCGACTGATTGGATGAAAAACCCACCGACTGCAGCCTCTCAATGGCTCATAAGTGGCTGGCCCTTTCGATATGCTCTATGTTTACAACTTAATGAGTACATAGGTGCCATGTTGGAAGGAATTAGGGACCATTGATTTACCTATATATAGTTGGGGGCTTGAGGAAAAAAATAATAGAACTTCCCATTTTTTTATTGTGTGATTTCTCTATCGAAGGTTATGGTTTCCTTCAACCTGCTCAAGCGGAGATTTATGCTCGTCAACAAGAGATGCTGAGGAAACAGAACCTGGCCAGGTGCGTTTTGGATTTTTACATATTAATTTTTGCTCTCTAATTTTGAATTATAATAAAAACTGAGATCACATTAAGTTTTGCAACCATTTTGGCACCTCCAAAAGGTAAATGGTTTAGTTTTGGGGTAACAATAAAGAAGCCTATCAATTTATTCAATAGTTTTAATCCTCACTCCAACCAATTCATACTGTTGTATAAATGGGCACTTGAATGTCCATGTGTTGATGTGTTTGTGGTGGTATGCCCAAGGGTGGCTGTGGCTACAGAGGTAGTTTTCCACTACCACTGTGTGTCTGTGGTTTGGATAAATGATGGATTAAATTGCAGTAACAGAAGTATACCCAAATCTAACATCTTTTATATGCGTATGTATATGTTTATGTGTAAACAGATTGGAGATGTCTGCAGAGCTGTTGAGGCAGAAGGAGTTGGAGAATCTCCAGCGGCAGCAGCGTCTCCTGAGCTCTGACCCTGGTGGGCTTCCCGCTGACCACCCCGCCCTCCGCAACATCCAGGACCTCCCGGATGGCCACCCACTGAGGGAGGAGCTTGCCCGCCGCTCCAATGCCATGTTTGTGCTGCGTCATGGGGCCAACGCACCCCTCCTGGGTCTGAACCAGCAGCCACATTCAGGTGCCTCCACCCCCAAAGACTCACATGGGCACAGCTCTGAGGCTAATTCCAGAAAAAACCCCAATCAAGGTCCCCAAAGTCATCCCAGGGATCACAGAGGACGGGATTGTGCAGATGAGGACATGAAGGACTCTGATAGTGAAGGTGAAATGGAAAAACCGGAGGAAGCAAGGGGCAAGTCCAGCAGTATGGCCCTGGACAGTGAGCGGGAGGGGGGTAGAGCGCCTAAAAGACCATGTGATAGGGCTAAAGAAGGCGACGAGAGCTCGGGTCGCCACAGCGCCCCCTGTAGTTCAGCAGACACGGACTCACCTAGTCGCCACCTCTTCACCCCGGGGATGGTCAAAGCTGACGTCAAGTACCACCTGCCACCAGGCTTCATGCCCCCACTGCCCGCCCTCCACGGACAGGCCTTTCCTTTTGGCTTCCCCTACGCCAACCCCTACTTCCACACTGGTGAGAGCTTTAAACAAGCCCAAAACTAAACACACACAAACTTAACACCACAGCCACATGTGAAACCCATTAACGTCAGTGTATGCGTGTTTCTTTGTGAGGGGCCCTGCTCTGACCCCCGTGTGACCCTGACTGCACCACCAACACTGGGCCACGTGGGCGGGACGGGTGGGCTCTTTTTATACATACATAAGTGGAAAATATGTTAGATGAAGTTCATGTGGTATGAGGAGCTATTACACTGTACAAGATATGAATACTGTAAATTGGGCATAAGTGGATTTGGACTGAATGCAATAAAGGCGCAGCAAAATGTCAAGTAGATAAAATATTCACTAAGAGATTCCAATATTCTCTAGCCCAGTGATTCTCAAACATAGGTATGGGTAGCTCTTGTTGTACGTGGAATCTTATTAGGGATAGTGGCAGTTAAAGATTTTGATTTATTTTGAGTTTACCCTACCCTGGATTTTGATGTGTTTTAGTCCAGAAATATGGTACTGGAACGCTAATATTTTTTGTGATGGTTCTTGGTGTGAAAAGTTACATTCTACATTCTTACTGAAATTCCAAGTTATACCAACCAAGTAAACCAACTTCAAAATGTCTTCTATAGAAATAGTCCGCATGAACCTTAGCTCAGTAGCTGTTGTTTATATTGACATATACTTCTCCTTCAGGCGCCATGGGAGGTCTTTTCATGGATGGGGAGGACTCGGCCACAGCGAACCCAGCGGAGGACATCAGCAAGTGGAGTGTAGAGGACGTGTGTGGCTTCATAAGCAGTCTGACCGGATGTGCAGAATACACTCAGGTGAGAGAGAGAGAGAGAGTGACCAGGGGCAGGCTACATATACTCAGTTATTTCTAACCAAAAACTATTCAGTATTTAAGTTGTAGCCTTAGCAACAGTTTAGTTTAGGATTGTATGCATGGATATGGTTTTGTGGTGGTTTCTGAGAGTGAGAGTGATAGTAAGGATCTGAATGTTGGGCTGTGTGTGTGTGTAACCAAAAACAACAGAGGCCTTTTATTTTGTTAAATATCCAGTTATATTACTTTCAATGTGCACAGTGTATTATCTGCAGCTGATAATTGAATGAAATGAATTAGAAGACTAATACTTACCAATGAGCAGTCATTTTGTCAAGGTCTTTTTAACTAAGATTTTCATTTCTATGACGATACATTATCTCAATGTGAAAATAGAGAATCAAACAGTATTGACTGTGCATATGGCCCCTTTAAATCTTGCTATCCATTCTTTCAAATACATTTTAAACTTTTTATTACTTTAGAGGTTTAGCGATCTTACTTTTAGTTCAGGTTTTCTGAAGAACCTCATCAAATCAAACAAATCCAGCAGGAGTGAAGCAACTATCCAAACATGTCGAGAAAACCTAAGAAAATAGAGATCTCACAGTGATAGGCTCATGCGATTACATTTAGATTAGTAATGACGGCTGCTAGATCCCTCAACATGGCCACACAGGTGGATATCTATCCTGACGGATACTCAATATAACTTCATGATACTGCCTACAAGTAAATACCCAGTACAATGACATTACAGCATAAGAAGTACAAGAGAAAAGCATAGAAGAAAGGCACAAATGAGAAGGAATACTCAGAACGTTGCGGTAGCAGAGTCGTACCAACCATTTCAACTAGTTTAACACTAATGATTAGTAGTTTTTTGTGTTGAAAGTGTGAATGTAGCGTGTGTGTGTAGTGTGCCTTTGGCGGCGCATGTCGAGGCAATGGCTGAAGCGGCTGTGTCTCTGTCAGGTGTTTCGGGAGCAGGCCATTGATGGGGCGACATTACCACTGCTCACTGAGGAGCACCTGCTCAACACCATGGGACTAAAGCTGGGCCCGGCGCTCAAGATTCGCTCACAGGTACAGCCCGTATGAGTGGGGTCTGCTGAGTTTGACTGGGCTGAATGTGTGTCAGTAGGATGCTAAATGTAGAGTAGCTTAGTTGATATGTTGATGTAGCCTGCCCCGTAGAAAGATTTCTTCCTGTCAACATTATTTTTTTACATTTTCTTTTCTTCACAGGTTGCACGCCGCGTCGGCAGACTTTTCTACATGACAGGCTTTCCCTTCACGTTCCCCTTTCCACCTGCCATGCTCCGCCCGCCCGATCGAGAACGGGACGTCCTGCCCACAGCGCCCGACACTCCTCTACCCCTCACACGCCTGTCCCGACCCCACAGACCCACCTCTGCCAGCAGCAGCTCATCCCCCTACAGCGGCCCCACCCCAGGATGCTCCTCCCCATCTAAACAGGAAAACGGTACGAGCTCAAGCATGGTGGGACGATTTGAGGCCAAAACGCCTTCGTAGTAGGACACTCCATAGGGACAAACTGAAGTGACTGAAGTCTGCTCATGCGCTCTACTTTTACCAGACAAGACCTCTCCCACCGCCTTTGCAACCTTTATAAGATATTACGGGAAAATATTGGACTGGATGAAAAGACAAGTGGACGTCCTTTTCGGTTTGCATTGTGGCAGAATCCAAAGAAAGTGAGCTCGGTGAAGCGACGGAGAAATCGAGAAAAAGGAAAGGCAGACAGCTGGTCACAGACAGGCTGCCAAAATCGGAGCGAAGGCCTGCCACAAATGCCACATTCTTGCAAGTCAGACAGTCTAGCGGAAACTCGTCCTTCCTTCCTGGGCTGGAGGGAGGAAGCTCTGGATTCTCTTCTTCTTCTTTTCGACTGTCTGTCTTTGACTGCTCCCAGCACAAGCCCTGCCGACGCCTGTTTTTTAAAAAGATGCCTCTTCTTACCCAGTCCCGTCATGCCTTTTTTCCTGAAGCCAAACAGCAGCGTGGGGCGGTCTTTTGAGAGGCTTGGAGGAGAAGCATATGGCATCCGACCAGCTCTGTTTTATCACTGCTAACTATGCATTCCACTGTCCCAATACCAAAGATGACCGGATGTGTGGGTTAGGTTGTGTTCATGTGATGTGGGCGCATTGTAAAGGCCACACAAATGTCAAAGTGTCAAAATGTAGACGTTTTATGGTTAATAACTCTTAACTTACTAGGCATATTGACATGAACCAAAATACAATTCAATGTAACTTCTGTCAGAGGAAAGTAACTACATGTCTCTAGTGAAAGGCTGCTTTTATTGGAACCGAGCACACTTTATGCTTGCATAAAGGGCATTATGTTTCAAAATGTATACAGGTCAATCTAACCAACAAAAATGATCAGATTTGTGGATTTTCTGTTCAGATATTTCTCTTTTGAAATAGATTATTATTATTGGAGGACTTTGAACATTATGTCGTATGTAGAAATTGGAGGGTTATTAACCATAAAACACACTACAGCCACTGCACTTTGACACTAAGGATTTTACCCTGCCCTCCAGATCAATTAAATCATATGGGCCTATATAATGTCGACATCGCATGAACACAACACTACTCAAACTTTCACAATGGGGGAACGCTCGCACAGTGGACTCTGTTTTAAGTGACTGGCTAGCGTCTGTACGGCCCATGTTTTGTGTTGACTACTGTCGGAGGTAGGACTAAAGATGCAAAATTGTACAGAATCAAGATGAAACTATCCCGAAGGTTCCATACGTGGTACTTGGACTTTAGTTTTTTTGTAGTTGCACGAATAAGGGTTTCTTTACTGAAAAATGTGACTTGCTCAACTTTTGGTGGTACATTTTTTTTTGTTCATAAATTTTGTTTGTCACTTTTTAAAAGAAAGGTTAATATTAAGAGACTCCAATCTTGAATGCTACTTCAGCATATAAATACGAGGACATATATTTATAGGACTTTTGATGTAGTAGATAAAGCAGATTATGATATGTATTATAATTAGCCCTTCAGACGGATCCCAAAGATACTTAACTTTGTTTTCTCTTGGTTGCAGGGAAAATAAAGGCAAAAAGCTCTTAATGCAAATGTTTTGAAATTATGTTTTTTTTTTTTTTTTTTTAAACAAGCAATGAATTAAAAAAAGATTTCTCTAGATTTCCCTTCAAATGTTTGTCTTCATCCTATTTTTCTATTCACCACAGTCTGTAGGTAAATAAACCCTGAACAAACATGGCTGCCTTTGTGTTTTGAAAAGACACTTTCTCTCCAGGTAACCTCAGTATCTGTGTTCAAGTCTATACGGAGGTGACCCATAGAGGCACCGTTCAGCTGTTGCGGGGTGGGGTTCAGCCACAGGACAAGGCCTCGGTGCCTGTGGGGACCAACCACGTGCGCGCGCACACACACACACACGCACGCACACGCACACACGCACACACACACACACAGGATAGTCGCAGGCATAACGCACCATCCTCCTTCAAAGACTTCATTCTGCGGCTCAACAGTCTCTAATGGGATTTCCCCAGGTTTTAGGTAGGGCCTTCTCTCCAACCAGTCTTTACTGAAAACACTAGACGTACATGTAATGTGAAAGTGCAAACACCTTTTTCCAACTAAAATAAGGCTCAGTGCAGTTAAAACCTTACAGAAGTACTTTAAAGTAATTCATAATTTTAAATATTTTTTTTCTGCATGTCCTCCCAGTGTTACTGTGGGTTCTTTTTGGCTTTATCTGCCCAAAGACATGCATGTACACTTCTCTGTAAACCCTAAAATAGAAATATCCACCTGGCATAACCTTATTGCAGGTAAAGAAACAGATTGAGAGCTTTCTAAAACCCAGGGCAGGTTTAGCCAAAAAAATAGTTCTTAGTTTTGTTTGCCTTCATGCCTGACTCCTATTCATCAAAAAGTTATTTATTTTCCTGTTAGTTTATTTTTCTGGTTAGCTTTAACAGCCATGGTCTGAGTCGTGCCTGCAGACAGAGACAGTGGCCTGTGCGGGGGGAGGGTGTAGGAGAGGTGGGAGGAGCTGGCACACTAACAGACCAGCCTGTGTTGCTGCTCCACCACCTGGGCAGAGAGACTTGGCACAGCATCAGACGGGACCCTGGCAGCCTGGCACTGCACCGCCACAGCCGCCTCAGGGCACAACACCGCCTCTCTGTACCCCTCCTCTTGGCCCGTCCAGCCTGGCTTGCCCCGACGCAGCTATCTCACTCCAAAAAGCCCATGCTCTGAAAGCCTGGGGGCGCCTACAGGTGTGCACTTGTACAGAGTCTTTGAGGGTGTTTAGTACTTTTCAAATCTATATCATTTTAGCTCATTTAAAGCTTACTAATATTTTTCATTTCTCAAAAAATAATTACATTTTAAGTCACATAAATATTAAAAATCTAGCATAAAAAAATACAGTTTCAATTCAGATTGGTGGAGATTTAAATGTGATCGTGGTTGGTCAGTTTGACTTCAAAATGATACACCTTCATTTGAAAATAAAGACCAATGTTGGATTATTGGGAGTCTTTTATATAGTTTTATAAAATGACATCACATACAAGTTTGCTCTGTACAGGTGAGGCAATACAAACCCCAGAAGCAGAGAAAGTCAAATATAGTCTGTGATATGGATTGTAGGGCAGGCGTGTCTCTGTGTGTGAACCTCAGTCGTCATCAGACAGCGCTAGGTCTTCCACTACATCCTCGTCTCCCTCGGCCAGTTTGATCAGAGCCTCTGAAGACAGTGGCTGACGAGCCCCGGAGGCACCTTCATCCCCATCATCATCTTCAGCATCTGAGAAACAGGCAAAAAACATCGACTTCACCAGCTGCACCAGACTAAAGACATGCCCAGCAGAACAATTCAAATCAATTAAGGCAGTATTATGAAGGGAAGGGGCTTGTCAGAGTGTAACAAACAAGTGACCTAAGTTACCTTGGCATTGACTCAAACAATGTGATATAGGCATGTTTTATAAAAGGCCAGCCAGGTTCATTTTAAACTTGTGTGTGTAACTGAACAAGTATTTTTTGTATTTTTCATCAGT